>JAEANM010006563.1:0-18499 GCA_017656035.1 Myanophis thanlyinensis | reverse complement strand
CCAAATACTTATTTTCCACCATAATTTGCAAATAAATTCATTCCAACTCAGCCAATGTGATTGTTTGGATTTTTCTCATTTTGTCTCTCATAGTTGCGGTGTACCTATGATGCCAATTACAGATGTCTCATCTTTTTAAATGGGAGAACTTGCACAATTGGTGGCTGACTAAATACTTTTTTGCCCCACTGTAAGTGCTGACATCTTCCATGGGCTATTAAGGAGCTTGGAGGTTTCTCCCTCTAAGAAAACATGTTTCTCCATTTCTCGTTCAGGGAAATATATTCTTCCTTTTTAATATTTCTTAAAATATTTCATTCTTCTAGGAGAGGAATGGGTGCTAACTTTCTACAACTGATGCTATGTTACTATGCCATATTATTATGAGAGAAAACTAAAACAAATTGGAAGGATAATTCACTTATTACCAGAGAGCAATCATGTGCATTGGCCTCTCTGAAGCAATGCAAGAATGTCCCAAAGGTGCTTTTTCAAGAGGCAACTGGACTTTCTGGAAATCAAGAAAGTCCAGTGGCCTTTTGAAAAAAGCACCTTTTTGGACAACCATGATCTGGATGACCGAAGAATCTCCATAGACAAGAGACTCCTGTGCTCAGTAAACTGAGAAAGTACCTAAGAGAAACAATCATTAGGTCCATTTGTACTACTTAAAGATACCAGCTGGTCTCACTCATCTCACAAGATCATTAGGTAATCATCCAGATTTAAGGAAAGATCACATGTCCCCCGAAAAGCAATAAAAGAAAATCAGACAGAATGCCAAGCTTGCATCCTGCCTCTCAGCCATTTCTTTTATGGCTATGCCAACCCTTCTGTAAAAAGCTGTTCCAGCAGTTTTGCAGGTATACTCCAAAAAGCTTAAAACAACCCTTTAAGAAAGTCAAGCCCCAGGAAAAAAACTCCCCGGTGTGGGGATTCTGGAGAAGCTACAGAAGCTACAGACAGCAAGTCTGGGCATATTGCCAAGAACCATTAAGATTTTACAACCTAGAATCAGTTTCTGAAAACACTTACTTAAGGCAGCAGGGCAATTAAGATAAGGATTAGGCTGGAAATACAGGCATACCAAAATGTTTCCTTCCTGCCTCCTTGCAGGATTAACCCTGTAAAGTGGGAACAGATTTCTTCCAACAACTGAGTAGTTCTCCAAACTACTCAGAAAATTAACATCCAGTTCCAGAGAACTGGTGCAAATCAGTTAACAGCCCACCTCTGAGTTGAGGCCTATCTGTAAAACAAAGCAATCCCCTCTCACAAACACACACAATAAAATTGACCCATTTTTTTTTTAAAAAGCAAGTCTTTACCACCAACAATACAGTAGAAAAATAAAATGTATCAGACTTTTTAATCTTTTTTTTTTCTTTTGTTCATTTGTATCTGATTCTTGGAGATTGCCTGGACAAGCCCCTCCAGTTTTCTTGGCAAAGTTTTTTGCCTTCTTCCTTGGGCTGAGAGAAAATGATTGGCCCAAGGACATCCAACTGGTTTTGTGGCTAATGGGTCTTTGGATTTCTAGCCTGATGCCATAACCTCTACACCAATTTGGATAGATCTTGAAATCTAGCTGGATGGCAGATAAATCTTTCTCAAGCATCATTTCAAAATCAAAGCACCCTAACATTTAATCTCTAAATATTAACATTTCATGAGAACAGCTTCAAGAAAATGTGAAACCCTTCATTACTTAATTCTTCCACTAAAATTTAAAAAGTGTTGTGATATTGATTTGTGATCTGATTACTCCCATTAGTTTAGTTTTTGCAGCTGCATAGATGTTTATTTCTGATCACAGTCTGTCCTCTTTCACACTGCCAACTCTATCAAAAAGAGCTTTGCCAAATTACCTAACCACATTTGCCTAAGTAGTTTTCTTACAATAAATTGACTGGATGAAAGGATTATTGGCAATAATCTAATTCTAAACAGAACTGTAATTGTTTTCTCAGGATAATGTGAAAAAGTATAGAGTTACTAGTTAGCCGTTGCTGTTGGTAATTTTATCATATTCCAGTCCCCCCAAATGAGGTATGACTTTAATAAATGTGCTGGCCTCTTTATATATTCAATGGCTTTTTATTGTTTTTAAACCTGAATCCTGGTTCAGAACAATTTGTTTTACAAGCAGATGCTGTAATAATAAAAAAAAAAGCAATGATAGCCAAGACCTCTGTTTGCTGATTCCTATTAGAGCAATAGGAAAATGGTAATTTCTGGAAAAACAAGAATTCATATGATGGAGCAGCTACCATATGCCATGGGGGCATCCCATAGTCTTTACCAGCTATGAAGCTAGGCTAGGTCAGCAAAAAGGCTGAACCTCTTGATACACCATTGTTTTCAAACAGCAAAACTTTTTGGAAACTTAAGAACTGTGTCTTTTTAACAAACAGTAAGTACTTACAAAACGGAAAGCCTTTATTCTGTGTTTGAGCTGGAGGTCAAAGACACATCTTCTTCCAATGAGCGGGAGGGAAGATGTCCCTCTTTCCTCTGCTATTGCAAGGATTAGGCAGCTGTTTCCTACCTTCTGTGTTATCCCATTGTGTTGAAGGAACAGCACATGGGCTGCACCTATGGAAAAGAGTAGGTTTGGCTGCTGCAGCTGGGCATATCTTTTTGGGCCAACGGCCAGTTTTGTCTAGGTTCCCAGTGTATTTTTTCTCTTCTCCTCTTTTATGAATCTTTTGCATGGTTACCTGGAAAATATTTTGCACACAAGTTCTCAGGGCCCAGAGTTATTCTCAATGTTCTCTCTGCCAGCTGCACTGCAGTGGAAAGAGCTGTGGAGTATCCCAACCTGCGCCCAGTGGATTGAAGCAAATTCATTGTAGGAGGAATAATTTTCAATTTCAATACTATATGCTGCAAAGATGGAAACCATTTGTTTGTACATTCCAATAATACATATAATGTTCCCTCAATGCCATTTCAAGATTTGTTTTTGTTACTGCTTATTTTATTTCTTTCCTTCAGACATATTCCAATTCCAAATTTTATTGGTCACATACACAATCATACATGGGTACGATATGCAGTGAAATGCTTATGCAACCGCAGGTAAGTTAAGGTAGGAAGGGAGGGCTAGGGGTAGATGGGAAGGTGGGAATCAGATGCAATCATGGATCTTGGAAGGAGGGTTAGGAGTAGTTGGGAAGGGAAATTAGATGCCAATTTATACCAATTTGTCAGTATTCTTCCTAAACTTAGTTATCCAAAACTGGACTAAATAGTTACTGAAGCTGGGCTGAATGATCTCCAGAGTTCCTAATAGTCTATGATTTTATGCTTTGCCAACTGCAGTGGGCAACTAGATTTTTGTAGCTGAATATGTATATTTCAATTATAATTCAAGCAATTAGTTAATGAAGCTTATGATAATCAAGTGTCTGCCTTGCTTTATATAATCAAAGAGGAAGATAATGAAACAGCTGTACAGAAGAACAAAGCCCAACAGCAGTTTCTTCTAAAGCAGGAAAGAGCAGAAGGCTATGCCTTCCAAATTTCATTGTTATTCAGGATAATCCACAGAAAGTGATAATTAATTAAAGCTTATAATATTCAATTAAACAGCACTTTGGAGACCATCAAGTGCTTGTATATGAGACTGTGCCCATGATAGCTTAAGTACCATTTTATAGTTGACTAATATTTCTAGGATTAAATTTCTATGTTTGAAATAAATGGGAAATTGTATCATTTTGGCCTCTCATAATAATAATAAAAAATTGTCAGTTGTGATAACTTTATCAGAGTCAGGATAGTAGAATGAAGGACCCAAAGGAGGAAAATAATAATCATTTCTCTACAAAGTGATCAACAAAATGTAATCAATCCAAGTGGTCATATATTTTTGACATTGTTGAGCTAATTTTGATAGGTCAGAGATGATGTCGGGGATGGGGAACCAGAAAAACGAAAAAGGCAACATTTACGTTGTCTTTATGAAAAAGGCGACATTTACCAAAGATGAAACGTCACTATTTCAAGACTTGAATCCAATTTCATGAAAGTCAATACACATCATTTAGCCCAAATAGCAGTGAGCTCAGGTTGAACAAACACTCAATAGTACCGTTTTTGATTTTGGTCTCAGGAAGTGAAGCCTGTCTTTAAATATTTAATATCACAATGCCTGTTTTATCAGTATGAAACTGAAAATGTTTTTTTTTCTTATTTTCCTTGACAGAGGGGAAATGGCTGTATTTGTTTGTATCAGTTCTCACATGAGCCAGTTTATATGCAGGGATGCCTGCATAGTATGGTAAAAAGATTCAAGATGGCATTGCAACAGTGTGATCAAAACAGTGCAATCAAAACAGTGACTGTATTTTAATGTGTTGCACACAAAACACACATAAAAGACATGTGGAGCTTTGATTGCACCATTATAGCACCATACGGAATTCTATTACCTTACCCTGAAGGATATGCCAAGTACAAATTCCTTCACAGATCAGACTTGGTATGCATATTTGAAAGTCATTAGCCCTGGGATCTATTTTGTTCTTATATCCAGAGGCAGGAACCTGTAGGCATTTCAAATCATGGAAGATATTTGATTATCGCTTGTCTTTAACGTGTATAAATAACAAACAATAACTTAAGAGTAGCCTCTTGTCTCATCACATGGCTGTACTCTCTTTCAGAGTTCAAATCAAATCAAATTTTATTCATCACATGCACAGTCATACATGGTACGAAATGCAGTATGCGACCGCTCGCGACCGTAGGTAGTAGGGCAAGAGTATAGACAGGGAGGGAGAATAAGTTAGGGAGTGGTTGAGAGAGGTAGATTATAGGAATACTTTATAGTCCTGGGTTTGTTGTGGTTTGGTTTAGGGTCGGTATTGCCTGTGGGAAGTAGCTCCTCCTTAGTCTCTCTGTGTTGGCTTTCAGGGAGTGGAGGCGCTTCCTGACCTCATCATGGTGAACAGTCTATTGTTGGGGTGGCTGGGGTCCTTCATTATTTTCCTGGCTGTAGATGGAGTACAGTTCAGGGAGCTTAGTGCGGATGATGCACTCTGCTATGCGCACCACCCACTGTAGGGCTTGCCTGTCCTGTATGGTGCTGTTCCCGAACCATAATTATGATAGACAATAGTGTCTGACCAATATGGAATAGAGAATGAAATAATTCTCTTAATTTTAACATTTACTTAACATTTACTTATTTATATATTCCAGATAGATTTGTGTTTTTTCAAGCTGCATCACAATATTGCAGGAGTGTCAAACTCAATTTAAGGTGGCATCAGGATTGTGTTTGACCACATGGGGCCGGTGTGGACATGGCCAGTGTGGGCATGGCCAGCATGATATCACTTGTCTCAGGGCACCTGTGGTGGCCTGAGTGCTATGCCAGCAAAAACGAGCTCCTGAGCTCTGTTTTCAGCTGCAATGGCCTCCTGCAACCCTCTGCCAGTGAAAATGGAGCTTGGGCAAGCCTGCACTCCCCTTGCAACTTCCGTTTTCAGCTGTGGCAGTCTCCTGCAACCCTCTGGCAGTGAAAAAGGAACTCGGAAGGACTGTGTGAGGCCCTCATGAGCTTCATTTTCACTGGCAGAGGCACAGACCAGTCCTTTGCTATTTCCAGAGCGGCCCCATGGACCAGATCTAAGCACCTCACAGGTTGGATCCAGCCCCCAGGCCTTGAGTTTGATAGCCCTGCAATATTGGTTTATGTTCAGCTTGTGAGACATCAAAACACCAGACCTGGAACAGTGCAATATGGTTCACCTGACTATACACTTATGCCTTTGATCTTTGTCTACTCAAGTGTACTTTACATTTGTTTTTGTTGAAAAAGAAATCGTCTTGTTGATTTCTCTCCATTATTCCAGCTTTCCAAAATCTCTTGAATCTTGATAGTATCCTCCAGGATGTTTCCTATTGCCTTTATTTTTATGTTATCCCCAATTTTGATAATCATATTTTTAAAAATATAGGTTTAGTTGTATATAATGTGGCATTGCAAAGGGCAATTTCATTATATATTTGTTATTTTACAGTTCTCAATGAGGTTTATTCTCCAGATTAGAAAATAATCTTATTCTCTAATAAGAGAATAAATCTCACCCTAAAAATAAAATTAAAACTCTAAGTGAGATTTATTCTCCAGATTAGAACCCTGTCTATAGGACTGTAATCTCTATCGGCTTGGGTTAGAAGTCATACCATATCTTCTAGACATAACTAAAGGTTATCTAAGAGCAGTTTGAAGTCTAGAATTATATGTACAATTTATTTAATTTTTTTATGTCATTGCTTAGTCAATAAATTTTATCGTTTATTTGTTACATTTTTGACCATACAAAAAGTGACAAGTGCAATTTTAGCTTGGATTGGTTATTTGGATTATTCAAGTTTTAGTCACATGTTAATTACACATTTCAAAGAATGTGGGCTGTGAGTGGGCCTAAGATTAGTTTTAAATAAAACTAAGGGATGGACCTTGTGCTTTCCTGCTTTGGGAAGTTTCCTGCTGTCACACTATTTATTAGCCTATTTCCATTCTCAAGAAAATGTAAGTCTTGTTGCACTGTTTATTTATTTATTTATTTAGATTTATACCTTTCCTTTCATCCAGGATCTCTAGTTGTTATGCATAGCACTCCATTTTTCTGCCATGGATCCATTTTGATGTTTCTCAAATCTGCCTCAAGGGATTGGAGGTCTTCCAGAACAACTCTGAAAGACACAGGAAGAGGACGTCCAGTTATACAAGCCAATTCCCTCTTACATAATGCTGAGTATCATTCACTGATATTCTACACAGCACTTCAGATTTTAAAAAAATGCTTAGCAATAGTTCTTATAATAATTCTGTGAAGTAGGTCATTTCTTTTTCTTGTAAAATCAGATGGTCGCTTCTGGATTATTATTTAAGTGTACCTTATCTAAAACTATTTTACCACAAATACATATTACATATTATGAAATGTTAAATACTCTTTCACAGTGACAGAAACATAATTTTAAAAGTAAATAATTCAGTCTAAAAAGAACATCCTTAGCATCATTTGTAAGAAAAAAGTACTTTTTATCTTGTTGTCTCCTGACTACATTAGCTTAAACAAAAGTATTTGTTTATATAGGGCAACTAATACAATGTCCAAAAATGTAAACCATGGGTCATCAGTTCTGGATTCTTAAATGTTTTAGGATTGGATTTTTGAGCATTTTAGAGATAACAAGAAACCGATAATCAGATTTCCAGTTAAGAAAGGGATACATTAATGACATGGGAAATTCCAGTTCATTATCCTTCACAGTCATGCCTCTGAGTGCATAAACATAGCCATGTTAGATCCCGTTAAAGTTTTTAATTGTTCCTCTGAGTCCAGTATATTTGGTAGCTGAAATACTTGGCATTTCAAGCAAAAATAATGTGCTCTTTATAAAACTGTTAAATGTTTTCAAGCAATTTCTTAAATATTTTCCCTAAATCTATGAAGTGAGTGTAATAAAAGATTGGTAGTATAATATACTTATTATTGAGATTTACTTAAAGCTTTCTTTTTTTCTTTTCAGTTTCAGTAATATTGCCTGAATATGTTGTATCAATCTAAACTTTACCTTAAAAAGAGATGACAGCATGTAAGCATATTATATTAGTGAATAAAGAGAAAAAGTTTCTCTCCTGATTTTTGTTCTATTGAATCCCAACAGCATCAGGCTTGAGCAGGGTTGACTTACAACTGAGTGAAGTTATTTGTTTGTGATAGCAGAAAACAAAATGCTTTCTACTGATACCTGGGTGTGTCTCCTTATTTATATTTTATCTATTGACCAGAATTCAAGTAGTTAATGATTTAACTTGTTGTCTTATAAATTCTGCAGACCTATTCTAAATCGATCAGAATTAAAGAAGGAATAGAAAAACCAAAGAAGTTAAGAAAGAAACGTTAGCTTCCTCATGCTGTCGTACAAGCATACAAAAATAATGGAGGAACTAAGTACTTTTTAAAATGTCTGTGGAATCAATTAGAACCCATATAACAAGAGGCTCAAGAGGCATTTCATGTTTAAGCCACCACAAGATTGTATTTAAATGCTTTTTCCAGGCCTTGGAATCATCATCGTAGCATTTAACACCATAATGATGTCAGCTCCTGGGCAAAAGAAAAGCTGATTTTAGTTGTACAAGAGGAAAGATGAATAATTGCAGGGGAATGGTGTATGACATAAGGTAAGAAAGCTAGGATTAGAGCTTGAACTGCTTTCAACATTGACCCTGGGTGATTTAAACTGTTTAAACTCATTCAGATTGGATCATGGTGTTCTTTCTTGCCTGACTCTCAATATTTCCTCCACAAACTGATGCATAACTATTGTGCAACAGAATATGTCCTCATCTCATCTCCATGAAGTCTTCCTTATTGAAAAAGATAAATATTCAATCATCAAAAGTGTGAACTGCCACAGTAATTCCCACTGCAATGTTGTTTGCTTTTCCAAAAATAGGAGAGAAGAAAGCTCAGTGCAACTACCAATTGAACTTTCTAACTTTAATTCCTTAGATTTCCCATGTATTATTCTGCATTTATTACAGAACTAACTATAAGCAATGGATGGCACCTGTTTTAAACTCCTAGCATAGAAGGACCATTATCTGATGCATCCAGGACATTCATGTTCTTATTAATCGTACACTGATGAACAGCCAAGCATGGATACATATCAAATAATCTGTGAATTCATTGTACATGGCAGGCGACTTGGGAATTCTAGACTGTAAAGTGGTGCAGATGATTCATACAATAGGCCTGCATTAGAGAGGAAACCATTTATAACAGAAACATGGGAATATAGCATTCTTTTCACTATGAAAACAAAACCTGCCATTGAAAAATATACAAAGCTACTTTTCAGTTCACATTTTAATGCACCCAAAGTGCCTCGATCCCATATCAATAATTTTTTAAAAAGCCAGAAGAGATTTTTTTTTTGCATTCTAAAAAAAATGACACAGATTTAAGCCAACTCTTATTGGATGTTGTTTTCTTTAAATTCATACTTTACTGTTAGAGTATGATTGCAGTTCATCAGAAGTACAGCCACTTTTCTGCAATTTAGAATTAATGGTAGAAACACATACTATTCATTTCCTTTGCAGAGGGACTGCTCTGCTCTGAAATTAAAACTCCCAATTTTAAAGAAAACGTCTATACAAGATGTGCAGCAGTGTACAAGTATATGACAGACTACAGTTATTGATTTAACACCTCTCCCCAAGTATCCATGACATAATTTAAACTTACATAGCTATACAATGTATATTTATAGGGTGAAATAACTGAGTGTTTCTTTTTTTTAATTTCAGAAACAATGAGCTTGGAGAACAGCCATACTTTATTAAAGTGTATGGGTCCAAGTTTAGGGAGATGGTTTTGAATTTCCCGTTCTGTAATTGTTACCTGATTTTATATTATGTTTAAGATGCTAGGACTAGGATACTATTTCTTGGAATTGTTGGTTTTTGGATAGTCATAAATGAGCTTCTGGGGAATGTATTGGATCCCTGGGCACAGCCCATCTCTATGATAAATTGATCCCAAAAGTGATTGCCCAGTGAGGTCAGGAAGAATGGATAAGAAATCACTCTACCAGCATCAGCAGCTGGCATGAGAAATTTGGAGACTTTTGTGAGCTTGACAATCAAATTCTCCTGGAACTGGGGACTCGTTTTAGTGAGTGGGAGGAATTATTTTCAATAGTTGGGTAGGTAATGTGACCAACTCTTGAAAAGATGTAACTAACTATACATATCATATAAACTATACTGAGACATATCAAAGAAATATTTTTTTTTTACACAGGTGTGATTAAATGGATGGTTCCAGAGAATAAATAAGTGTCTCTTAATTAATTGAAGAGTTCCTCTATGTTTTTCCTCTGTGGGTTTTTTTTTTTCCCTCAGGGACTACCTGTCTCCCAGAGTATATGCCTGGCTAATTCATTCCAGCAGAGTTAGTACGCTACAGATCTCTTCAAACAGTGTCATTATTGGGACACTGGTAACATGCTTTCTATTTATCAGTGTCTCTCCTTGTGGTTCAAATGGTTCCCATTTTGTCATTTAGAAAACTGTGAAAACTGACTTTTCACCTAGGCCTTTGGTGAAGGACAATGATATCCCTTGTTTCACTCCATCTGGTCTGTTTCATTCACCATCTTTTATATTTTATTGGTTTTATTGTAATGTCTTTGATTGTTATGTGCTACCCAAGATCATTGAGTGTTGGGCAGCAAGCAATTTGATGATAATGATGATGATAATTGGTCACACAGCCAGCCAGTTGTTTAGACTGGATTTGGCATTTTTATCCATCTATCAAGCCCTTCCCAAGGTCTTGGGATAGGCAAATTATTATTATTATTTTGATGGTGTTAAAGGTATTGCTGCAGGATGTAAGTTGTTGCAAGTAAAGTTGCCCTTTGCAATTGACTGATGGTGATTTTGTCAATGAAGTTGGTGTTCAAGTGATGTTTCAGAGGTTTGGGATTATTATTTTTATGTGATTTCATTGTAAAAAAAAATCTATGGTAAATCTCTTTAAAAAAAAACCTTCCCCAAATGCAGAAAGATAATGTGTTCCTACCAAGTACAAGTTACACATAACTCATTTTGGTGGCAAGATGCAAGAAGTGACAGTGACTAGGCAACTCTAGAAATACCTGGAAGAAATGAATTATCTTGCTTCATTTCAATCTGGCGTGAAGCTTAAGTTTGTCCTTGGAAACCATGATTCATGAGAGGTGCTAGGAAAGAAGCAGATGGGGAAAAGAATATGTATGCTGAGAAGAACATCTGTCACATATAATTAGTCCTGAAGGAGCTATATTAATTCTTTAGATTTGAGGGGCTGGAGTTGACCGACAAATCCCTCAATACCTTGGGACTGACTTATCTGAAAGAATATATATCCTTATATAGACTTGCTTATATCTTAGATAGGAACATATGTCATAAATTCTCCATGTATTTTATATTACCAGTAGGGAAAATATAGTACAAAAGAACATGAACTGGTGGCATCCTGAATGTGTAAACACTAAGAAGAACATGCATTACTATTCTTACTATTTGAAAGGGATATTGGAAAACAGTGTTCTTGATGCAAGAATCTACTATGTCCCAGAGTGTCTTATCCAACTTCCACTTAAAGATCAAGAATCAGAAAAGGAGAGCAGAGGTCTTCATGCTATCTTTCAGGGGTCAGTAAATTGAAAAAAAAAATCAGCAAGACACCCACATCCCCTCATCATAGTTTTTCCTGATTCTGGTGGAACTATTAGATACCTTAATTGTATTTAAATTACAATAAATATGTATATATTTTCATTCATTCCTATAATGTAGCATCTGCTAATGTTATGCAACCACTTTTGTCTTTCTCCTTTTCATTGCAAATATTTTTTTCTAGTTCCTTGCTTGCAACTTCTAATGTTTTGAGAACAAGAGGACTAAGTTATTGTATCAGTAAGCAGTTGAGCCATCTAATGTCTCTATAATTGCCCCATATCATGCCAGTAACCAATGAAAGCTGTGGTCAATTTGATTTTTTTTATGCAGCATTGTGATTGTTTTCTTCTAAGCTCTGTTCCATACTGCATGTCCAAGACATCAGATACTCTGTCCATCAAACAAAAGTCAGTATGCTCACAAAATTATCCCATTTAAATTTTTCTCCAGCAATTTCTCTCTTTGTTAGCGCAAGCTCCTATTTCACTCAAATATGTTCAGACTAGAGTTTGCTTGCATAAGAAGGTGAACATTTTGCACAAAAATAGATAATTAAAAAACTGTTACTAAACAGAAAAATTAGAGATAAAATACATTATAATGAGAAAACTGCATTTCAGAGAACAACAATAGACATAATGACCTTAAAATCTTGGGTTAATTTACATTTAAAATTATTTGCTGGAGGGTAAGTTTCATAGGAAAACTGTATGTTGGCAAAAGTTTTTAGACAAAATAGACATGGGATGGCAATACAGTAGGTTTTTTTTTAATCTTCTGAAAAACAATGAGTCAAAATATTTTCAGTTCTGATCCACACATCCCTATGGATCAGATGATGTACTGTAGATGTAGATGGTGCCACTTTATATATGCCTCACAATGTACTTATGCAAACTACATGTTTGTAACTCTGAGGATCTGTTGGTTTTCATATATGGAGTATGAGAGCAGTGTTCCAGTATTTGAGGGGCTGTCACAAAGATGAGGGGGTCAACTTATTCTACAGAAGGCAAGACAAGAAACAATGGATGGAAACTAATCAAGGAGAGAAGCAGCCTGGAATTAAGGAGAAACTTCCTAACTGTGAGGTCAATCAACCAGTGGAACACTTGCTTGTTTTTTACTTTTTTAATGCTCTATTACTTTGACAGAACCATGAAAATTCTCAATTTGAAGGCATTTTGTGATCTTTTATGGATCCCCGTGGTCCAAGGATTAATGAAGCAAAAGATCTTACTACTGAAAATCAGTTTTATGTTATGCAGCATGTCTTAGTTTTGGAATGGAATGATTGGAAACACTTTAAAATGCTGCTATATCTTAAAATTATTCCTGAGTAACATGTTTTTATTTTATTTTTTACTATTATAAATTACAGACACACCTCCCACAACATATTACCATTTCTCTATTGTCTTAACAGGTTCAAACAAGTCAAATAAAAATAGATTTTGATTTACCACAGTTAACTTTTTGAAAAACGGTAACAGCATAAATGTCTACAGAATGGAGCACACTTTTAGCTACAACAAAGTTATAAAAGTTTGCATTTGGTATAGAGAAAACATAAGTTGCTGTGTTTATTACATTAAAACAGCTGCAAATAACAACAAAATATTATGATTTCTATAACATTCCAAATTGTGCCTCATCAGTTTTATGCCATTAATAAAACAATCCTAAGCATGTTTCCTCAGAAATAAATCCTAAATTAATCTATTTCATTAATCTATTTCACTAAACACTATTTATAGTGTTTGTGCACATGGGTAGCATTCCTTCCTTTTCTTCCTTTTCTTCTTTTTTTAACTGAAAAAGCAAAAACAATTTAAGGCAAATTGGAGTCTTATAGGCACAGAGTAAAATCTATGGGCTAAAGATCCAAGAACAGCATTGAGAGCTGAACTGTTTGTTGAAATAAAAGGGGGGCAGAAGAATCCATTATCTTTCTGAAGTGCCTTTTCTTCACCAAGCTCCAAGATATAACAAACTTCATACATCTGTTATTAATGACAATTAGAAACAGTCTTCAGTGTCTATGGGGATTCCCAGTCATCCAGGTCATGGTTGTCCCAAAGATGTGGAATGGGGTTCCATAATCTTTTGCATTCTGATTCAGGTGATACTGAGGGCAAAGATGAACCTCAACAGCCTCAGAAAGTGTGCTAAGCACCAGATGACTGTAATGAATATAAATTCTTCCATTCTCCACCACTTCTTCAGAACTGTAGAAGATTTTTGAATGAGAACCAAAACGTCTTCAAGGAAAAAACAAAGTTCAGTTGCCTTTTGGATTAAGTTTCATTGATTCATGGTACTTGAGATATTGTTTGCTATGTTGTTCATAAAGCAAATGCAGCTTACAGGGAAAAACACTGGGAAATATGTTAGGATATGTAAATTTCACCAATTTGGGAATGGAACATGCCAGCCAACTTAGGAAATTCCTATTAAATTGCCAATTCATATCATTCTAGGGCTATTCAGTGATTTCCACATTATCCAGAACAACTTGGCCTATTTTTAGCCTGAAAAATCAATACACTTTGTGATTGGCTTTAATATATTCTGTGCAAGAAAATGAACCCAAACCTGTCTGGCTTTCATGCATGCAGTAAAAGCCCATATATTGGATGTCATATTATTATTTCCTTTTGCAAAGCCAAGAGATATGTAATTGGAGGATTCTTCCCTTGATTAAAAAAATCACCATCATATTTTAGATGCTGTCATATTAATTCTAATTGAGATAAACAGTCCTATTCAAGTTATAAAATGGGTCTACTGTCAGATCTATTTCCCCAGTATTAGGTCCAGTGAAACAGTGGTGGAATTCATTTTTTTTTACTACTGGTTCTGTGGGCATGGCTTGGTGGGCGTGGCTGGGTGGTCATGTGACTGGATGGGCAGTTTCTCTAAGCAGGGCAATAAAGATTAGGCTAGAAACAACATGAGGATGTTTCTTTCCTGCCTTCCTTACAGGATTAATCCTGTAAAGTGGAAAAAAACAAAAGGAGGTTTCTTCTAACAACTGGTTCTCCAAACTGCTTAGAAAATTTACTATCAGTTCTAGCGAACCTGCTAGAACCTGCTGAATTTCACCTCTACAGTGAAAGCATATTTATGTTATTGCCTTAGAAACACAGGATGAGTTAAATGTTCAATATTTTCTTATAAAATATTTAAGTTATAAACAGTGACAAAGAGGCTAATGTTTATATAATATGCACAGACAGCTGTGATCCATATCATGTAAGACATCATCTAATGTATAACCTCTTTGAAAGAAGCAAGATTTTTTTTATTTAAAATTGCTTAGCCTATCTTAAAAGTACCTTTGCTGGCTCCAGAAAATTGAATTCTAAATGCATCTTCCTATTTATTTCAATCCAGTAAACATTGGCCAATTTTACAACATGATTCACATTCCTGATTATTTAAATATGGAATTTTAAACAGAAATCTACACTTGGGAAAAAACATATTGTAGCTAGTGTACCTGATAAAATATGGAGAATAACTCTTATTTTCTGCAATTTCAATCATTTAAATTACTGCCTGTTGACTTATTTGACCCCTTAATGCAAAGGGAGAACTCCAAGGCTTCCCTGCAAACCCTGAGAATAAGGATAAAATTATTCTGTATTTGGTGCAAGAAATAGGAGTGATTTCAACCCGTTTATTTACTTATTTTATTGATTTGATTTTATAGCCACCCATAGCCCATAGCCACAATAGGGTGATTTTGGCTTCATTCCCTTGTCTATAGAGATTCTCAGTTATCTAGGTCATGGTTGTCCCAAAGGTGCTTTTTCAAGAGGCAAATGGACTTTCTGATTTTTCTTTGAAGATGTTTTGCTTTTCCTTTGGGCTTCTTTTGGGTTAATCTCCATCTGCTCCACACTGCTGAGGCCCTGGTCTTTGCCCTTATCTGCATTTCTTCTCTATCACTGCAACCACATTCTTATGTTCTTCAGGCAAACTACAAAAGCAGGCTACATTTAACTGATGGAAACTAAAGCCAACGAAATATTACTCTCCAGTTTGTTCTTCAAGTTTGAGAACTTCACTGCAGAGAATAAACATACGAGTGTTTTTTCTAAAAAAAATCCATTATTATGAGACTAGCAACTCTTTGAAACATTGATTTCTTTCACCCATTTAATAAAATTTAATGAAGAATCTCATTAAAATGTTGTAATAACTCATCATGTCTTAAATCTACATCTAATAAAATAGAAAGAGAATAATTAATAGTTTGCTTAGGAAGGAAGGAAGGAAGGAAGGAAGGACGGAAGGAAGGAAGGAAGGACTGGATTATACAGAGACCAAGATGCTTGGAATTTTCCCACTACACTGTTCAACTATCTCAACAAAGCAACAAACAAGAATCTGAAAATAATAATTATGATAACCACAGCAATAACTGCCTGAACCAGATAAGAGATAAGTTTCGAGAAAGAAGTAGCTGTTTGTTTTGTAATTCCAGATTCTGGAATATGTTGCTGCAACTGGTGTGCTGCAACAGATTTCCAAGTACCTATGCAAACCAGGAAGAGTGAATACAACTTTGAAGATATAATTCAAACACCCTTCAACCTTCTCAAATCAGTAACTGCAATACATCCAGGTACTAATCAATGCAAACATTCCACCCAAGCCTTTATGGAACATGGGAAAACTGTACATAAAACTATTTGTTCACTTCCCTCTAGTAAGATTTCCCATGGTTCAGTTTACATTGGGATTCACTTTTGCTCAAATTCTGAAGTGAAGTTTAACTTTTTATAGAATATTATTACTAGATGATTTAACTATTTTGAAGGACTATATCACGCAAAAGAAATTCTAGAAAATCTAGTTAGCCTTAGCTGGTGGTAGCACCCTCAAACATTTCTCAAAAGTTAAGCAATACTGGCCCTGGCTACTTTGTTGATAGGGGCCATCTGATATGTGCCTTTGTTTAAGTTATGCTGTAATTATTCAATCAAATATAATTAAATCTTAGCAACCTACTGGTCTAGGTCATTTTTTGCACTAACAATACTTTGTCAAAGAAATATTATTTCATAGTCTTCTTTGAAAAGTGGGGATCAGTACTCATTAAGGAAATGAATGGCAACTTATTTCAGGGTCTTTTTTGCAGAAGTAAATGGTTCCTTTGGCAAAGGCCACTGAAACATAATGAGAATGGACCAATCTCATCTGCTAAGCGTATTTCCATGATGCAGAAAGCAAATGATATTTGGCATCAAGGAGTTAACAAAAGTGCTGACACAATTAGGCAAAACCCAACAAAACAATCCAAAATGCTTATCTTATCTTGCTTGTGGTTGCCTGTAAAGTGGTCTATGTGGGCCCTTGAATCCACAATGGTCTGAATAAGTAAAAATGATGGATTTGTATTGCATTCTTGCCTGATAAATGATTAACAAGCAGCATGTAGCAGCATCTGTCTGTTGTGTGAATGTATGTGTCAGAGCACATATGCTACTGTATTTCAAAGTGCTCTCCTTTTAAACCTGATGTGTTGGGGACAACTCTACATCAAGAGCATGTAACTGGAAAAATTATTGACTATTTCTACTAAAAAGAAAAAAACAAAAACTATTCTGGTTGTTAGAAGCCATTGCAAACACTGGAGAAGAAGGAAGGACGGAAGGAAGGAAGGAAGGAAGGAAGGAAGGAAGGAAGGAAGGAAGGAAGGAAGGAAGGAAGGCAGGGTCACGAAACTGGATTATCACTAAAATGAAGGTTTAACTTCTGCCAAGTACTCTGTAAAAATAAAGTTGGTGGCTTCATGGATATGTTTTGTTTCCCAACCCAGTAGCAGTTGCCACTGTTCTCTGCCATTGCTCTTTTGATTTCCTACTCTAGCCTACAATCCTTAGATTTTCTGATTGTCTCCAATCCAAGCACTAATGAAATCTGAACCTGTTTTTCTAATACTTTGTGTATTTTCCCAATCTTAGTGGACACAAATATCAATGAGGGAAAGAACACTATGTAGATATGCTAATCTTAAGCTTCTGGAAAAAGGTAAACAAAAATTACAAAATTGCAGTATGTGACATGGACATATTGATTAGGGTAAATCTTCAGGATTAAATTCAATGAGAAATTGGTAATCTTAACTGGTAAGATTTGGAAACTAGTCAGTGATTTGAAGTACTTAAATACATTGGTAACATTTCTTTTATCTAAGCTCAGATCACATTATGAAAAGATGTCACAAAACCAATTTAAAATGAGGGCGATATTCATATCTCACTAAGAAATTACTGAGTTCATCTTGATAAAAAGTATAAAACAGCATGATCACTACTGGGTTTGATATAATCAGTGAGTCTCATTTTTATTTACCTTATCATACTACATTTGTACAACTAAAGAAAAAATATGACTACAAATAAAACAAACTAACAAGGAAAAAAATTAATTAAAATAAAATCAATAAAATGGCTAGAGCTCAATTTTCATACAACGAATTGAGACTTGTCTATATGGAATCATATTGTCTAGTCTTTATTTTATGCCTGCAAAAGGCCAATTCAAAGACAAAATGCTGACACATTTGTCCAGATTTATCAATTTGTCAATGTTTGGTCAACTGCTGTACTGTTAAGTCTTTGCAGGAAAACAGTATGATCATTTTGACAAAAGGCCAATCATGGTAAATCCAAACTTCTCCAAGTTAAACAAATTTCCAATTTTTGGAATACTACTTAGGAACATATTAACAGCCTTAAAGCCTAACTTCTTTCCAGCTATCTGGTTCACCATCAAAGAGTATTCAACAAATAAGATGCAACCAAAGGGCATGACTAAATTATGTATACTAGCATTACTTTTATTGCCTTCCAATGCAAGAAGGAAGTTGGATATATGTTCAGAAATCCAGCAAATCCCTCCCCTAAATTTTGATGGTGTAATTTGGAAGGAAAATTTGTAATAATTAACATTAAGTCACAGATTTCTTTATTGTTTGTTTGTTAAGCTCTCACTTGGTTCTGAGATTTCCCCCCCTTTTTTTCCTTCTAGCACTAGCACTAGTACTTAAACTTATATACCACTTTATAGTGCTTTACAGCCCTCTCTAAGTGGTTTTCAGAGTCAACATATTTTTTAAATATTTTTTTATTTTAAAACGCATACAAGAAAAAACATACATAACATAAAAAACATACATCTAAAATATATAGTATCTATATATATCATCCAATTCAA
>JAEANM010006562.1:0-18500 GCA_017656035.1 Myanophis thanlyinensis | reverse complement strand
TGCGGCTCCCAGGTGTTTTTTTTCCTTCGGAAACGGGTCCAAGTGGCTCTTTATGTCTTAAAGGTTGCAGACCCCTGCCCTAGGGAGAGGGGGTGGTATATAAATCTTGTTATAAATAAAAAATAAAAAAAACCCACATACTAATTTGATTGCCATTGCAATATAGTCATGATGTGCATAGTGATGGAAATTCCAATCCCATTTCCTATCAAATTACTTGTATGGATTATACTGAAGCTTTTACAAAATAGTTTTTGGAGGCCATTCCCTCTGTGAGACAGGAAGCCCTGGTTTGATCTTATCTGGGTTCTGGGAAAGAGAATGTCTTGGAACAACCTCTTCAATTGGGATTTATCTTTTACAGCAAGAACATATTGTTCATAGAAAAGGAGTATAAAGAATATGGGTTTTTGTACATCTTCCTTTAATTCCATGTTTTTGAATTGGAATAAAATGAATGTTCGTCCATAGTAATCTTAAAATTGCTTAGTTATATTCCATGTTTCACAAGTAAGTTACGAGTGTTCCCAAAATTGAAAACTGGCTTTATTTCAAACCTGGAACAAACATCACCTCAGACTTCAGAAACCATTTCAGATGAGCTGCGGTTTGGTAGAAATAAAACTTGGATTGTGGGTGGTGTTCTGGGTTTTGCCTAAAACAAGTCTTGGGAATCGCTGAGTAATTCCGAACATTGAATGTGACGATGATATTCAATTTTTCCTTTCCTATTTTCTTCCATGTTTATATTGCATTACTCCAATATAGGTATTTTTATGCTACAGAAAGCTACCAGTTTTAATCATTTGGGGTGCTGGTCACCCACTCCTCATTTCCATATGTCATTTAGGAGGAATAAAAGGTCTTAGATACTGAAAAATGGGAGATGTTACAAACAGGGCTGCCCAGTCCAGCCTATTTCTTTTATAGATTTCACAGCTAACATGACTTTCTATAAAAAAATTAAAGAGTCTTTTGTTCACAATTTGTACTTATTATTCCAACAGTTGCTGTTAGTGTTACCAGTACTTCACTGCTTCAGAGCAGAGCAGTGTCATATACTTGGACATTCACTTGCTATTTCCTTATCAACAATTACGCTTCTCTACTATAAAGACATGCGTATCCTACTATTCCCCTGGCTATCCAAATCCAGAGCTACAGGATTACTCCTAGCCTGTAAGGGGAAGAGGGAAGGGGCGGGAACAGTTTTGGTCTAGTGGTTAAGGCACCAGGCTAGAAATTCGGGAAATTGTTTTAGTCCTGCCTTAGTCATGAAAACTGGTTAGGTGACTGAGTCAGTCTCTCTCAGTCCAACTCACAGGGTTGTTGTGGGAAAAATAAGAGGAAGGACTATAAGGTATGTTCATTGCCTCATGTTATTTATAAAAATAATAAAGGCAGGATAAAACTCTATCCTGACATAATGCTCACTTCATACACAGACCTATATCAGTAAGTGGGAATGGGAACCATCAGGTCTGGGCATCAAATTAAGCACTGGACACGGAGTAAAGTATGATTGGCAGATGGATGAGTTTACTTGTTCTCTTTCCACGCTGAACCCATAGCCCTTTCAGAGTTCTGAATGTAAACAGTAGCTTGTATTGCTGGGGCAGACTTCTGTTGGTTCACAGCCAGGGCTCCTAGGATAAAATTGTTTTGACAACCGTGACGCTCTCACAAGAAATTGAGCCTTCTCTGAATATTTTCTGACGGCGTCAGATGAAACCTTTCTTCCCCACCTTTGGGCTTGTACCAGTTTCTATCACAGAAGACAACTTTTAAATCTGCCTTTTGCAGTTAGTTTGATTTGCAATTAGACAAAGGTGATTAGGTGTGTGCAAGCCAACATTCAGACTCTGTTATTGGGAAGTAGCAACTTTACTACATACATTTTGACTTGGTAGTAATTGATCCCTTCTATAAGACCAAGGACCTATAACATCAATTCCCTTTCTAAATCTTTTAATGCATTTGAGGGATTCCTGTATTCTGGAAAGTTTTTTTTTGCTGGCAGGATTAGTGATCCTCTCAGGGCCGTGTCATACTGTGGAACAATAAGATAGAAAATGGGCATCTTAAATGCCTACTGAGAATGTATAAGCTGAAACATTGTTTTGACCCTCAAAGAAAATGAAATAAGCAGCTAGATGGCTAGAAAGTGGGTTATGAAAATCTAAAAGCATATGAATGTTAATAAATGTGAATATTATTTATATTAAATTGTTTGCTGCCCATCTCGCCACAAGGTGACTACTTTATCCACTCTATCAGAGCCAAAGAAAGAAAAAGAACCCAAACCCACTTACTTTCCTATCACTAGTACATCCTTAAAGAACTATTCTGCAAATGAAACTTCGTTCATTTTAAAAGATTTGGTAAGGAGACGTATAAAATTTTATGTCTAACAAAGCTTGGAAAGATGTCCAAAGCACTATTGAAGTTTGGAGACCTCAACTTTATGAATTGTGACACCGATATTAAAGCAAATCACAAGTAATATCTGCACTTAAATCTAACATGTGGAAGAACAAACATGTATATGGAAAAGATATGATGGTGTTTCTCATCAGTTACAATCTCAGTCTTACCCAAGAACAGTTTATTTTTGTACACTTACTTAAAATAGCTTCAGAAATATAACTATTAATACAATTATAGTTAAATGATTTTTTTTATTAATTAAAAGTACAAATTCTGAAACTTGAAAAACTCATTACAAATTAAAAAATTTAAAAGCATGAATGAGAGGATTAATACTGAGGATGCAGATAACAAATTCCAAAAAAATCTACTTCCTGATCATCATGCAACTGCTATATACACCATATATGGTATGACTAACAGAAAAGAGGCTACTACCGTACATTATTTAAAATATATTTTCTACCAGGCTCTTGTGCTGTATGTTTATGTTGAACCAACTACGGTTAAGAATGCTGACAATATTTACTCTGAAAGCACATTCATAGTTTATACGTATTCCTTTTCAGTAATCTCATTTTATGTGGTAACAACTAAAACATCTCTTTTCGCAACATGAAAGCATGTTAAACAAGTCCATTAATCTTTATAGCAAACTCGTTAAACTCCACAAACTATTCTGAAGCTGATAGGCCCTGCTGCTTTTGGTCATTTAATCATTTTCACTGCCATTTCGATGAACTAAAAACTGTCAGGGTCAGTTCATTATCAAGCATAATTTCATTTTAAAACTCTTCTGGCAATTTATGGTAATCCTATCAGGTAATGCCAGGTTATTTACTGGAAAGTTCTCTCTCCCACTGCTATTTAATACCATTATGTCTTCCAAGAAAAATGAAGGCCTCAGTGAATTATGTACGGTATGTAAAATAGCAACCAGTTATAACATCATTGTTGAAGAACTATAATGCTCTTGTTTGAAGTGACAGGCTCATATCTTTGTGGAACTAGAACTAGAACCCCTGGGAGATTTATTGCAAATGCTGATTGTTAAAAAATTTATGAAAACTGAGAAGATGTAATATAAATTTTAAATGTTAAGACTAGAAATATATGCTTCCCTATCCATCAAGACAATCTCTCTCTATTTAAAGGAGTTAACATCATATTTTTTTATCTTTCCTAGTCATACTATTTGAATTTTTAGAACTAACTAGAATTTGTTAAGGTATTTCATCTAACTTCCTTTTTCATAAGGAAACACTTAAAAATATTTAGGCTTCAATACTTGTTCCTAACAGGAAAAGCAATTTAAAATAAAGTTTTAGAATAATTAGTATTGTATTATATTAATCAATAGTATATAAAAATTATGGATGTGAAGACAACAAAGACCAGAGTAAACCATCGAGTCAAGTCAAATTCATCCTTGATCCCTAAAGAAAGAGAATATTTGAGGGTTGGACTGTAGCATCCCTGGTGCCATCTAACCCTGTTCTGTTGCAGACATTTCATTACCCAACCAGGTAACACCATTACTGCTAGAAGCTAGTAAGGTTTGTTCTCTTATGTACAAGTGTCTTTCCCTATCAGCTTTGGTGGAAGTGTTCTTAGTGATTGATGTTACCTAGGGTTCATTACCTTGGGTAATGAAACATCTGCAAAAAAACCAAACAAGCTCAGACAACCCTAAGGATCCCACAGTTCACCTCAATTCTCACACAATCTTTACATGATCTGCTGTTGGCAAGAGTTTTACCCTTGCATGCATATTGAGAAGAGAACTGAACATTTGTCCAAATAGTACAGGCTGTTACTGGCCTATTTGCAATGCTAGGTAATTTCATCCTCTGACACTCTTGACAAAAGACACTGATATCAATTAAATCTTAATTTAACATCAAACTAAAATTAAATCCATTAGAATTCAGATATTTTTATTAAAAAGGTGCTGTCAAAAGCAAAAATATTCAATTAAATTAGGGGTATATCATAGTGTTTTCCACTGCTATGTGCAATCTTTTGCTTAAGTCTTGGTAAATTATTTGCAAGGTATCAAAAATATATGGAAAAACTATTTCATTTATGAAGGTTAATATATGTTGGCTAAAGGCAACAGTAAGAAAAATAAAAGAAATTAATATAATTGCCAAAGAACTTAAGGACCAGAAGGTTTTTTTAGCTACTCTAGTCTCATTGTCCCAATCCTGGGTACATACCTTTTGCTTTGAAATTAGCTTTATTTTGGGAATGAGAATTTTGTTAATCTGATTAATTTCACTTTTGCTCCACACATCTTTTAACACCTGTCCTATTCGAGGATGGATTTCAACCTGCTTAATTGTTGGTAATGGTTTTTCCCTTAAAATGTTAACACGCTGACGTATTTCCTCAACTTTCTCCAGAAAATGAAGAGGAGACTCCTCCTCCTGAAATGATGTATTCAGTGACATTAATTCAAGTTGCTCTTCTCTTATTCCTTTCAAAATTTCTATGAGAGGTTCATATTCTGTCTCAATTTGCATATTTACATCATCCAGAGCTGCAAGTAAAGCTTGTTTTTTCTGATCAAGGCTATCTCCGAGTCTCTTAAAATATTGCAAAACAGTTTTTTTATCCTCCTGAACAATGCTCCCACACTGAGCTTTCTGTTCCTCCAGATTCTGAATAAGCAAACAAACGTCACTCCAATGTTTATCTGTCAATTGCTCAAGGAGTCTTCCAGGAGTTTCTTTTTCTTTCATGTAGGCACTTTGTAGGTCATCTATAGGATGGCCATGATGCTTTCCTATTGTAAGACAATGGCCACACACAAGTTTTCTGTCTAGTAGACAATAAATATTTAGTGGCTGTCTATAATGTTCACTGCAGGTAGCAACTTCAGGATGCTCCTCTTGTTGATACTTTTCAATAATAGCCTTTAATGCAAAGTTTACAGGCAAAGAGTCTGTACCAGATGGAGGAATTTCAACAATACTTCTACAGTTGGGACACTTCAGAGGAAGCCTTAGGGGGCGCCATATGGAAAAATTGCTTGATATCTGAAGAATACTTTCCAAACAATTTCTACAAAATGTATGGGAACATGGCAGTACACGAGGGTCATCAAATATACTATAGCAAATAGAACAAGTTAATTCCTCTTCAAAATAATGCATTTCCTAAAATGTAAAAAAAGAAAAAAAAGTGAGATAAAAATAGATAAGAAATTTTAAATTACTGGTAGTTCAAGAAAATTAGTTATTACATGATTTAAATGCAAATAAATATTTTAAAAAAATACAAGCAGAATTAGCCAAAACAATAAATACACGCTTAATACCTACTTCATTTATTCAGTGTAAAAGATATTAGCCTAATTACTATTCAATCTCTAAAGATGTTTGTAGTAACTAGACAAGCAAAAAATAAATAAAAAAGTTAACAAGCAATAAAATATTAACAGGAAATACTATCAACTTTGCATCTTACACACATTTCACCATCCCATTATTTTTTTAAAGAGTTAAAATACTAAGCTTTTATTAAGTTTACAGACAGAATAAAATCATGGAATAATCATTCAAGAACATAAAGTAGCAATCTAACATAATTCTGCTTTAGTTACCATGTTTTAAGTCAAGCTTAATATTTGTGGGTATAGCCCAAGGCTGCAGAGAACAAAAACAATAGATAAAACTGCCACTATAAAAATAGATAAACATCTACAAAGCCAAAGTTATTAATATCACAAAAACAAGGGCTGTTTTTTAACTTCCACCAATAGAGGTCAATGCCTCTGAAATCCAATTGTTCAAGTAATTATGCAGGAGCACTCAAGGTCCAATTTGAGGTTGCTTTTTTGGCAGCAGTGGGATGTGAATGCTGGACAAAATTGATCTAACTACTACTATTCTTATAGATTGATTTTTGTAATTCAGCCTTGCTCACTTATCTATGGAACAAAAAACTTGATTGTTTCAAGAACTTTAGCATATTTTACAAAAAGGCAGCTATATTGGGCCAATTGTAATAGCGGTTTCAAGTGTCATATAACTTTCTAGTGGAAAAGTTATTCTGTCCACATCTGTACACTACACGTAGAGCTATACACATTACTCTTAAGCAAGACAATAAGGATTTTCAAATAGAAGTAAACAGGTTTCACAACAGTTCTCAATCCTGCAGCCATATCTCAAATGTCTTCTGGGATATTCC
Organism: Myanophis thanlyinensis; assembly: GCA_017656035.1. Classification (NCBI taxonomy): domain Eukaryota; kingdom Metazoa; phylum Chordata; class Lepidosauria; order Squamata; family Homalopsidae; genus Myanophis; species Myanophis thanlyinensis. The sequence goes on along the minus strand of JAEANM010006562.1, from coordinate 11,876 downwards.
CATAAGTTAGCACTGGAACCTAGAATTCCCACAATTTCTCTTTACTTTTCAATAAGCAGAAAAATCAAAATATATCTTGCTATCCCATTCTTCCTCCCACTTCTGGCTCTAAGTTCCATTTGCTTCCACAGAACATAGTGGTGTTATTAAGAACCTTATCCATGTGATGTCTAACATACCCATAACAACTAAGTCAATGGTGCCCAAGAAGAGGGGAACACCGCCCACATATGTCAGTGGTTGACAAATCAATGGAGGACTAAGATATGTACATATGCTTACAGCATCAGCCATGGCTAAGATTTAGTATTACTAGAATACTTATTTCTTGAGGAGGCAACAGATGCAAAACATTTGATGGAAGGTCTAAACAAACTGGGGTGGAGGGACGTTCTGATTTAATGGTTAATTCACACAGACATCGTTTCATATGCCTGGTCTATAGCATAGAGATGTGATGGCGAACCTATGGCAGGGTGCCACAAGCGGCACGCAGAGCCATCTTGCTGGGCACACAAGCTATTGGCCAACTTACCTCCAGCTGAGCATGCATATGCAATTGCGCATGTGCAATTACAGAGACCCAGCTGGTCTTCAGGCCTCCGTTGTGCATGCGCGCAATTGCAGCAGGAAATCTAGCTGGTCTTCGGAGCTCTCCTACACATGCACACGATTGCTCATGTGTGAGTGCCTGCTCTCAGAGCACATGCATTGCATATGAAAAAGGTGCATGCATGTGCAGACAGTGCGGTTGCTCATGTAGTGTGTGTGGAGGAGCTGCACTCAAGTGCGGATGGCACACAGAAAGCATGTACTTTTCAGCACTCATTAAGTAAAAGGTTTGTCACCGGTGGCATAGAGCCCTCCCAGAAAACATAATTTAGTCTTTACTTATCTCCCTCCTAACCCTGTGATGTGGGTTCAGCTAAGAGTGAGTGACTAACCCAAAGCCACCCACAGCTTCATGCTTAAAATGTGACTAGATCTCAATCTCATAGTTTTTAGCCCAGCACCTTTTTCAGTAGTCCTCAGTCTCAAACTCCAAGCATCCAAATCCAACTCCCAAAATTCCAAACCATAATGATGAAATGAATTTATAAACAAACATTTGTTGTAAAGAACAGAAGACTAAGACTGTTTTCATATTCCTAGCTAAGCTTCATTTGACTTATTAACAATTTTATTAATGTATGATCACTGTTAATTAGTGATAGTCAACAATGCAGATAGGCTTAAAAGGACAAATTAATGGAAGATCCAACTGGAACAGCTGTAAGTTTTGAAAGCTCATAGATAGAATGGTACCAATGTAGAAGAAAACTATTGGCAATCCTGAACTTACAACAATTCGTTTATTAACCATTTAAAGTTACAATGGCACTGAACTTTGACCGGTTCTCACACTTATTACCATTACAGCATTCCCATGATCCAAATTTGGATGCTTGGCAACTGGCATGCAATTTATAACAGTTGCACTGTCCTGGGGTCATGTGGTCACCATTTGTAACCATCCTACCTTATCCCTTCCAACAAGCAATGGGGGAAGCCAGATTTGCTTAACAATAGGCTTAGAATAACTGCATTCTCTTTGAATGCACATTAATCGGCATACATTAAAATGAAATTTTGTTCCCGATTCCTTAAGAATTGCAGTGATTCACTTAAAAACTGTGATAAAGAATGGAAATGTTGGGCTCAATTGTGATCATATGGCAAACACTACCTCTACTGCTTGCAAATTTTCTGAATAACATCGCTAACATCGCTAACTTCGCCACGACCAGTCAGAGAAAGCGAACAGCTACTAATCCCAAATTAAAACAGAAGGAGGGAAGAAAATGGAGTAAGGAAAAGTATCCTTAGGAGTTACACCTGCTGGGATCGCCTCTTCTCCACTCAGTTAGGTGCAAGGCAAAGCCTCCCACCGAAAGAGCATCTTGTCTAAAGAGACAGATGATCCTGACAGTCACCAGAAGAAAAATTCACACAGGGTGGGAGGAGATGAGCGCTCCAGAAGACAAAGGGTAGACGAACTGCAACTGAATCCATACAGAGACCAGCCATCCCAAAGGTGTTTTTTTTTTCTCCCAAGAGGCAACTGGACTTTCTGATTTTTCTTTGAAGAGGTTTTGCTTCTCGTCCAAGAAGCTTCTTCAGCTCTGACTGACAGGAGCTGAAGAAGCTTCTTGGAGGAGAAGTGAAACGTCTTCAAGGAAAAAACAAAGGCAGTCCAGTTGCCTCTTGAAAAAAACAAAGAAAAGAAAAGCACCTTTGGGACAACCCTGACTTGGATGACTGAAACTCTCCATAGACTTACAGAGACGAAGGGGAGGTTTTATCGGAAGATAAATATCCCCTTCGCAAACGAAGTTACTGGTGGAGCTCGAACTCTTTCGAAATTACCTCCGTCCCCTCTCCACTCACAGGCCACCGAGGGACCGAATAAGCAGGAACCGTCCCTCGCTTCGTTCTTGAGCAAACAGGCACGGCGGCGATTTCCCCCGCCGTCGGAGTTCACCTCAGCCTCCCGCCGGATTCCCGAAGCGCCAAGCAAGCCGCCGGTTTCCCTCAAACTTCTCTTGCCGCGGCGAAGGAGTTTCCCCCACCGGAGACGGCCCCGGCGGCCTCGTAATGATGCTCCTCCAGCCGCCTCCAATCAGAAGCAACAGGAAAGAAGAAAGGAAACGGCCGGCCGCCTCGCTGCTGCGCACGCGCCCAACGAAGCCCAGCGGCCTCCAGCCAATCAGAGGGCTGGGAAGGTTTCGTTCAAAAAGGAACGGATCGAGGCGGGAGGATGGGCTGCGGAGGCATTTCACCGCGAGATGGCCGTTAAACGGTTGCCCGGGTGGGCGGTCCTGGAACGTCGTTTGCATCTCTTTGTCGTTTGGCCGCGCTTAACCGCCCGAGGTTTTTTTTTTTTTTCCTCTCTCTCTTTCTCTCTCTTGACGATTGTCTGGAAGGCTAAGAAACAAAACGCTGGGGTCTGTCTTTCAAACGTTCGAGATTTTAAAATGAGGCCGAAATTGCACGCGCGTCCGTAAGCACGCCGAGCATGCTGCAAGGTTTGTCTAGGTAAGTATGGTAGGGTGATGATCGGTAGCAGTGCAACGAGACAGTTTGCCAGGCGCGCCAAAGCCTGGACCTGGTACATTCCGCCTGGAGAGCCTGGACTGCCCCGACAGGAGTTCAGGGGATGCACTGAGAGCAGCGAGACCCGGGTTCAAGTCACTTCATTGGGTTGCTTTGGGCCAGTCATGCTCTCTGAGCTATCCAAGCTATCCCACGGCGGTGTTTAACAGTTTTTTTCCCCGAACGCCATCACTCTGCTAAACAAATAATTCCCTCAACACTGTCGAACTATTTACTAAGTCTACATTACTACTATTATCCTAATTGTTCCATCCCCTCTCCCTCACTATGATTATAACTTGTTGCTTTTATCCTTACCAATTATATTGATTATTGTTTCCTAGTATGATTTGATTGCCTATTGTACCCTTTGACTATCATTAAGTGTTGAATCTTATGATTCCTGACAATATATCTTTCATGTACTGAGAGCATATGCACCAAGGACAAATTCCTTGTGTGTCCAATCACACTTGGCCAAGAAAGAATTCTATTCTATTCTATGTTTACGGAAAAATTGGAGGAAGATGCAAGGTAACCCCTATATTAAAGGATGAAAACCTAAAAAACAAAGCTTCTTTTGATTGGCAGCCTTGATATTTTTCACAAGTATATTCAATGAATAAATTAATTTCACAATTATTTTGTAATCATTTATATGAAACAAATAAAACAGGTGCAAAAAAAATTCCTAACAAAACATTAAAGGGAAAAAATAGAAAGTGCAGAATCCTTCTCCCCCTCCCACCCAAAAAAGAGGGAAAACAAATTAAGGAAAAGAAAATCTCCCGCTTCTTCCTCAGCAATATTATTAAACTCTAACAATTTAGCAGTGTTTCTAAAATAAATCCGCTACATCCTCGTTCTTTATGCCACTCCATTTTATATAAACTAGTTTCTAAATCCTCTGTCTTATTAATCAGCAAAGGCTCAGGGCTAACAAAAACCTAGCAGCATAAATATATTTCCTACTTCTGTTTAAAATCTAATCCCTCTAATGACTTTCTGTAATAATAAAAATACAATCTCAACAAATATTACAAAAAATATTAAACATCACAAACAAGTTTTTATACTGAATTTGCTAACAGATATTACAGCTAGCCTATCATACCCAATTAAACATTTCCAAAGTGAAAACTATTCAAAATAGCTATTAAATATCATCAAATATAGTGATGTGTTATGCTTTGTTGCAGTCAGCCAGATGTTCAAACGATTTGGCATTTTATCCACCTATCAAGTCCTTCCCAAGGACCTAGGATAGGCAGATGTGGATATTTGATGGTGTTGAAAGTATCTTTGCAGGATGTAAGTTTTTCCTACTATAACTACTTTTTGCAATTGACCAAGAATGATTTTGCCAATGACATTCAAGTGGTGCTCCAGTTCTTTTGGGATTCCACATTACTGTTGGTACCATTTTTGTTTTCTTTTGCCACAGTCATTCCATTTCTATTTGCAAGTCTTTGTAGTTTGTTATCTTCTCCAATTCTTCCTCTTCTATTCTGTCTTCAGGTACTGCCATGTCCGCTATCCAGTTTTTTGACTTTCTTATCAACAGTTGTTTGAGATGTTGTGTAGCAGGTACCTGTCTGTTTGAATTCTAAAGTCCCAGAGCAATTTAGTTTCTTAATTTTAGGGGGGGAAATTCACATTCAGAAAAGTTGTGGAAATGGAAGACTCAGAAACAAGAGTAAAACAGTAGAAAAACCTCATATTTTTTATGACCCTGTAATCCCTAGCTTTGGGGTCAGGATAACTGAATGGAGTTGAGAATTTACTGGCCGGGTGCTCTTCCTGACGCCTAAGCAGAGTACACAACAGATACTTTCTCTCTGCACCTTCATAAAGAAACATCTGATGGCTGCCATATCAGAAAATCTTGGATGGCACTTTGAATACCTGTACATTGACAAAAAATTCTCTTTGAATTACAAAAGGCTGCTTGGATCTGCACATATACTATACAACATAGGTGCTTCTAAAATGGCACCTGCTTCTGGGATGGCACAAGGTAGTACTTCGGCTGACTGTTTTGGAAAGGCAATTTCCAAGATCACATTTTGGAAAGCTGTGCAGCCTTCCTATACAGTAGCTGCCATCCTAGAAGCTGATAATATTTTGGAAAATGCCACAATTCTTGCAATATGTGAATTATGGCTGATTCCAGAATGGCATGAAGTGGCTTTGAATAAGGCTGTGCGGTGTGTTGGCTGGGCACTCTTTTCGACAGGTGATCTTTGGAAAAGATAAATGGTGCAAGGCATGGCAGGGAAGACTCCAAGGATGTGGGACCCAGCTGGGCAGGAAGCAGACACAAGGCCTGTGGGAACCCAGTCTAATGAAAGATGGCCCAAGGGACCCAGCTGGGTGGGGTGGAGGTAATTTTAGTGTTCGTGAGCAGCTAGATTACCAAATGCCCAATGATCACATTATTGATGGGTGGTGGCATTGCAGATACTGTAACTTAGGATATAGGTAGTATACTGAATTAATGGTCTTAAATTGAAGACCACCTGAACTCTTTAGTTTTGCTTTTTCAGTGTTGGATTTTATATGTGCCAACTTTCAAGCAAAAGATCTAGAATACTCAACAGTAGATGAGATCATATTTTAGTCAGGTAACTTAACATCCCCGAGGCAATATGCTTAAATAGCTCAAAATGACTACAAGCATTTTAAATTTGGGGTATACTAGCTTGAGGAAGGATGTGATCAATTTGATAAGATATAGACTAGACTGCTGCTGAACAATTAGTGGGTACTATTCATGTATTTCCAGAATGTTAAGAAAATAAAGGAAATATTTACCCATCTCAGATAACAGTTTTTAACTGGGAACAATCAGTGGCTGTGACTGAAATAAACAAACGTTATCAAAAATAAATGTAAGGCAGTATGATATACTTAGAATTTTTAAATCATTCTTTCTGACTAGAAGATGTAACAATGCAGAATATTTCTAACTTTGATTCTGTAGGAAAACAGATGTCAGTAACACCAGTGGATATTTATGTGGACTGATCTCCCATCTATTATATACTGTATATATAATCCACAAGATTTCATAAACAAAATATTGCATATTTATTTTCTCTATTCAACATATTTTGAGGTGTCCTAAAGAACAAACTGACATATAGCGAAATGTTTGCTGTAGTAATTTGAAAAAGCAAATAATGATGTATTTTTTCTAATGTGTCATAAATAATGTTTATCTTTTTAGAATATATGAGTATCTGCCTTTACAGATAATACTGAATGCATATTTTATAGCCTGACATAAAAATATCTGAGAAATGTCTGGCTTTTATGTCTGGAAAGTTAAAGTTAAAATCCTTTTTTATACTCCCTAAATTTCGCAATGAACGTTATGATAATATAAATTATTTTTTCTCTACTCAGTGTTATCTGATGTATTTCTTTTCATGCTCTAATAAAGAACAAGCTGCCACTTTAAACGTTATTAACTGAACACAAGCCAATCTCCTGCACAACTCCATTAAATATTTAAACTTTCTTTTTCCTGAACTAAAAGAATTTTAATATTTTATAAAGATTTTTAAAACTATTGTTTGGAAGGCCAAACACAAACAAACTGTTGGTATAACTCAAGGATCCAAATATTACCTAGAATAAAGTAAAAAATGGGTATCAAATTGTACACGTTTAATATATATATTGTTTCAAAAGATTGTGGTGGTGCAAAGCAGTATTGCAGTATGACTGTCCACTGCCAGAAATTCGATCCTGACTGGCTGAAGGTTGACTGTTTTCAGTCCTTCCGAGGACAGTAAAATGAGGATCCAGATTGTTGGAGGCAATATGCTGACTCTAAACCACTTAGAGCTGTAAGGCACTATGAAGCAGTATATAACTCTAAATGCTATTGCAGGGGTCCTCAAACTACGGCCTGCGGGCCACATGCAGCCCGCGGAGCACATTTACCCGGCCCATCACTGATGTCCCATGCATGCGCCCATGGCAATGGACGCCTCTGTTAAGTCCCTGTGTCCCCGCTACTTTAAATATTGTATTTGTTCCCGTTTTGTTTCTTCACTTCAAAATAAGATATATGCAGTGTGCATAGGAATTTGTTCATAGTTTTTTTTTAACTATAGTCCGGCCCTCCAACGGTCTGAGGGACCGTGAACTGATCCCCTGTTTAAAAAGTTTGAGGACCTCTGTGCTATTGATATATCAAGCACTTAAATTTAGTTAGAAGCTGATAGTGTTAAAGTTTTCACAAACTCAGAAAATTGGTGGGGAAATTATATTTAATACCAGACACATGAGCAACTCTACATATGGGAGAGCCTCTTGGATACTCTTCAGGTGGACTTTCATCTCCCAGAAGTATCAGCAATTTCATGAGTTATTTCGTATTATGTTGGGATGCTCAGATTGAGAAAGGCTGCCATAGGTTTGAGCATGAACTGATTTTGTGGCAAGGTAAACCTGGTTGAATTGCAATAGTGAAATTAATTATACCATAAACCTCTAGGACTACCATAAATTCAGAAAACACATATTAACGCTAGTTCAGGATAATTAAATTTAGATGAATCCAGATTATATCCAAGGAAAATATTTCATAGAACATCTCTTCCCATTATCCTTTTATTTTAATGTTATAATTGACATTTCATCATTTAAACATACATTTTTACACATTTGCAACAGCTGACGGCAAAAATGAAAATAAAAAAGGCTAAGCAAATGACTTACATTCTAAACAAAATTTAGAAAGCTTTTACTCAAATGTGGAAATTTTTATCATTAGGAAATATTGCATGATCTGGACACAAGCACTGAAAAGATCTTTTGGATAAGGAGATTGAAAGAAATAATACAATAATGCATGTTCAAGTAAATATGGAATAAAGTCTTGTCAGCTGTTTCTGGCTTCAGGGAATACCATCATTGGCCAGAAGTAATTAAACAGTGTCCAGTTCTATTGGAAAGCAATTGATTGAAATTATATTTGAAATTTTGTGACTTGAAGCAGTTTATTACTTGATCTCAAAATACACTTCTGTCTGGAACAAACTAGTCAGAAATCACGGCCCTGGGAACCAGAGTTAGACCACTAAGGTTTTATATTTATTTTTTTTCTAGAAAAAGAACCACAACTGCAAAATTGAACATTTTCCTCCAATTTACAAAGGACTCCCAAGCTATTAAAATTGTTACGTGTAATAAATGTGTAACGCTTTTGACAACCTCAATGCAATGCTTGGTTCTCCTCTCCCCCCCCCCCCAACCCAAACAAAGGATACACCCCATCTTTTTACACTGGCCCATTCCTGCGTCCTTGTTTGTAATTTATTACAACTCCCCGGGTTTAACGGTTTTTAGAATAGTAATTTATTTGCCTGGGTTCAGAATCCCGCCTCCTCAAGAAAAATTCTAACTAGTCCCAAACACAGAACTGGGATTAGTCAGTGAGCGACGGAATGCTGCACGATTTTGCCGGTTTTATTCCTGAAACGTTGCTAAGTGACGAAAGGTTGGCAAAGAACTCCCGTCTGAATTTAAATTTAGTGAGAATATGGCTTCCGCAGCTTCCATTCGTCACATTTTAAAATCAACAGTTAATTTTTAGCCGGTAATTGGTAACCATCAATCGGGAAGGTCTTTCTCCACCGAGGCTACTTAGCCCCGAACTACGCTATCCGCAAAGCCAAACCGCACTCGCCTGGCGGGAAAAGCAGAACTTTCTTCCACACTTTCCCTCCCCCCCACCCCCTCAACTCCAAGTGGGGCTTTAACTGTCCCTGTCAGGTTCTGACTAAGATGCCGGGAGAAACAGAACCAGCTAACCGGCGCCATTGGGACTCGCGGCTGATCATGAGGGAGCTGGGCAAAAGAACGGAGGACGCCGACGCCCTCCCGCCGTCCACAAGACTCCCCGCGACTCTGCGGAGCAGGAGACGCCAGCGGGAGGGAAGCTTGGCAGCGGCGCTGACGCAAAGCATGGCGCTGGCCGTGGTAGGCACGGCGGGGGCTTATCCCAGCTGGGTGCTGGTGAGCGGCGGAGAGGTACAGATTGTGCTGGGAGCGTCTTGGGTCATCAACAAGGCCGGCCCCGCTTCTGGGTCGCTGCTGCTGGGTCCGGACGGGGCTCCCCTCATGTTGGCCATCGCTTTCTGCTGCCTCTTTAGCTTGCTGATTGGCTCGTGGGCCCTGACGCTGGACTTCTTGGGGTGGCGGCGGTGGCGCTCGTGGGCGCCGTTTTTCCACGGCTTCGCCACGCTGCTGATCGTCTGCGCGACGGTGCTGGGTTTCTGCCTCTTGGAAGTGATCACCAGACGGATCCGCACCAAGGAGGAGTTTCACGGGTATGATTTAATCACCAGCCCGGGGCAGAGCCTTTTCTTGGCCTTACTGGCCTGCATCTTGGCAGCCGCCGCCACTTACATAAGCTTCAAAACTCCGGTGCTGGTGGAACCGCTACGTCCCGCCCGGGATTTGCAAAAGCTCGAGGAATTACGATTCATCCCGAGCCGCGTTGAACCGCGAGAAATTACTGACACCTGCGCAACGTTGAGTTATAAATTTGGACTGGGGAGCAATCCGATAGACGAAGCGGCGTCAAACAGCGAGGAGCTCCATGACATAGGACACTGCAGGAAACTGCAGATGGCTTCCCATGAATGTCCTCGAGAAAAACGAAGGCGTCAGCGGGAAGCAAGAGAAAAGCTTGGCCGAGGATGGTCGGGGCTGTTATTCCAGAGGGAAAGTAGGCATTTGGCTAAAGTGGTGGAGAGCGAAAATGAAAATAAAGTTTGCAGTTCTGAAACCTAAGTTTCTGATCGGCAGTCTGGAGGCCAAAAACCCACATACTTTTGGACAAATCTCAACTATCTGAATGTGTTAGGAAAGCAAGACTCATGCACTATACCCATTCCCCGTATTTATTCTTAGGGATATTTTACTTTGGAGAAATAATTTCACATTAATGGAAAATGAAAGATAAACGTCCTATAAAACTGACAGTGGAAAACTAAATGCAGGCATGTTATATTAACCAGCAATTATCAGTTACTTCAGCTGAGTAGACCCAAATATACACAATTTCAGCTTAAATCTTCTGATTTGCACAATTTTTCATCTTATAAGAATCTATCACTATAATCAATTTTGTTCAAAGCAAACCAACTACTTTTCGAAGGTTATTTCAGTATTCCTGTGTGAATTGTTAAAATTCAGAACAGGAACCTGATTTACAATTCTAAAAGTAATAGAGAACTACCATTTCCAGAGATTACGGTATCATACTTTGAGCCATTTGAGGAAATATCCTGAGACAAGCCAGTATCAGACATGCCTAATAAACGCCTGATAAGTTACCTTTAGCTTTATATCACATTTTATTCAGCAGTTTACCTTTATTAGATATATTTTCTGGATGTTGTATGTTCTGAAGCTTAGCTGATTCTTCAGTCCTGCTTCCCTCCCCTCCCCTCATTTGTTGATATTTGTTATTAGACTTTAGACCACCTTGTGTTTTATGAGAGATTTATTATAGTTTGTTTTTAAGTACTATCTCTTAAGGAGAAAAGGATGAACCAATTACATACAAAGCTGCCTTTGACAGATGCTTGGCTTTCAGATGCTTAAGATCCAAAAGTTTTAATAGTGGATTCAAAATGTAGCAATAAGCTAATTTTGAATCTTTTGGATTTAAATATGCACTGTGCAAACACAAATAGGCAGCTGACTTTAAAAGTATTTAAAACGGGCATCAGTAAGATATTTTTTCTTGTAAAAATACTTTCAGTTTATCATTGGAAAGGAAAAATGAGCTTTTCCCCATTTTCTTCTAAATATTATTGTAAACATTCTACTTAGAAATAAAATCAATGGACCAAATTCAGTCATGTATTAAGAATATTCAGTTTTAAGCAATACATTTAGTTTTAATGTAAAAATGCAGTTACATTCTTGAGCTACAATTTTACCTATCCCGTTTTAACTCCTTTCCCCCCAGTTCAATCCTATTGAATTCTAAGAGACTGCCTTGACAAGGTCTGTTTTCCTGGCAAGATTTTTCAGAAGTTGTTTTAGTCACTGCTTACTTTCTAGGGATGAGAGAAGTGACTAGTCCAAGGTCACCCAGCAGGCTTTGTGAGAAGGTGAAACTAGAATTCAAGATCTCCGTGTTTCTGGCCTGTTGCTTTAACCTGTACGCCAAACTGGCTGGCTTTTTGACTTTTTACTATATATCAATTCCCGGGTTAGTCTGGTCAGATGTAAACTATACATCTTCCTTCCCCATTGGCAGTATATGATTTATATCTAGCCAGAAAAAAAGGAGCAACAAAATTCCTATGTGGAAGCTTGAAGTTGAGTTTGTGATTTGGCAAGAACAACCCAAAACTTATTTTGTGCATATCGATTATAGTAATTAATCATTTGGGGAAATGTGTTCATTCCAGTCGATGAATGCAGAAATATAATACTGAAATATTTACCCTTGCTTAAAATGGTATAAATAGAACATGTAAAGTTCAGGATTAGAAGAGGAAATAAGAAATTACTACACCATTTCTTTAGACAAAAATACATATACCAACATAATATTGTTTTAAGTTTTAATGTTTATTTTCCCCAAGACAGCCTAGCCTGCATTCTACTTGGATAAATTTCACAAGCTAGTTTTCTGCTGCATCTAGTTTTAAACTTTTAACCATGTTTCTGATGACGAGGAATGATGCAAAAATACTCTAGTCCAACAA
>JAEANM010006561.1:0-18500 GCA_017656035.1 Myanophis thanlyinensis | reverse complement strand
TCTAACCCCCACCCTCCCTTCCTACCTTAACTTACCCGCGGTTGCGTAAGCATTTCACTGCATATCGTACCATGTATAACTGTGTATGCGACCAATACATTTGAAATTGAATTGAATTGAATTGAAAGCCAGATGGGTGACTTTGGATCAATCACTCTCTCTCAGTCCAACTCACCACACAGTTGCTATTGTGGGGAGAAGGTACATAGTATTTCTCTAAGGACATCAATTAGGGCAGTCCTGACTATTTCTGCACTATAATCAGATCTAAAGCAGATTGAAATTAGAATTGTTTCCTTTAAAATAACATGAAGATGAATATTTTAAAATAGCAATTGTTTTTATGAAGCTGGTTCAGTATAACAAATTATACTGTAAAAATGCAACAGGGAAATTATCATATTTGTGCAACATTGACTGTCACAGGTCTTCAGTAAAGTTAGCATTTACCTTAGCAGGGTAGGTCTCTTCACCATAACCTTCCATTCTCTCAACTTCTTGCATATATAACATCTCTGCATCAGGTGGTGTGAGGCCCCTGCAAAAGAAGGAAAGAAAAAAAATAATTGGCTAACTACTTTCTTGGAACATTTAGTTTTTGTCTCTATCAGCAATACTTTTTGGAACTGTATATTGTTTAAAGTTTACATATATAAATTGCTTTAAAAATGTGGTTTTTCTCTAACACAATAAAGCTGATCAGCAAAGACTCAGATGTACATACATGTAGATGTACAGCAAAGACATACATACATACACACAGTAGTGTGTACCTATATCTTATGTAATATGTACATATATCTTATGAACTCAGACTACTGATTTTATAATTTAATGTATTCTGCAAATTCAAAAAATAAATTAAAAAAAATTAAGCTGATTCAGTAATCAGCTTAAACTTTGTTATTTGCTTTATATAAACATACTAACCTACAAACAAGGAAATCACAAAAGTGTCTTTTTTACATCCAGCCATAAAATAACACATAAAATACAAAAGATTACAAGGAGCAAAAATGTTATTTGTATTTTCAGATCTCTTGTAAATCTATCCTAAGCAGAATTTAATAGCTCTGCTGCAGATTCCAAACATGGGGCCAATGCAAAGAAAATGTTGGGCCTCTAAAAACTGTAGATAATTATTCTAAGGCATATATATTCCATATTCAAACAGTTTGTAAGTATATTATTATTATTAAAGCAAAACTGTTTCCCTTTAAATCAGAGCTGATTATCACTATCATGACTTTCTAATCAATGGAAGCTAGTTTTAAACATTTATAAGTATTAGTAAACAGGGGTTTTCAGTAGCCTAAGTGCCACATCAAGCAGGACAATGATGCTGAAAAGATGAAATACTTTTTTCCCCCTACATTCATTTGTCAGGATCACAGTTTAAAATACATGTTAAACCTACTATAAGCTTACAGTGTTTTTGATGTAGCTATTACCTTCAAAAGAATGATAAATAGATTCACCAGATTACAATCACTGGGCCAAAAGGAGGACTTTGAGCTAACAAAGCTGATTTCTGTTAAACAGAGGAACTAAATTTCTCATCATCAATCCTAATTTAAATAATTCCCTATTTTATAGCAACAATTCAGTATGCAATCATCTGACAACTTTCAGACTTGAAGCAATATCATAAATTCAATAAACCAATACCTATATTTTTGGTGGAGTAATGCCACTTTCTGAGTTGCTTCTTCTAACATCTTCTCATCTTGCAACCAACCCTTAAAAATGAAAAACAAAGCAATGTGATTATTCCTCTATCCATTGTTGACATCCTAAACTCCTTTTGTTGTAAAATGTTAATTAAAAGTATGAACATATACTACTCCATCTACTTTTCTTTCAGTTATTTATATATGTATGTCATCAAACCAATACACTAATAGCAACTTATATAAGATCAATAATTAAAACATTCACAGTAAATAACAATTGAAATATCCACAGAAAACAAACTGAGCATGCATTTATGATAAACAATATTTAATCTGACTTGTACAAACATGCACAAAATGATAAATTTATATCCATTGTTTGAAAGCGGAGAACCTAATCATTTTTTTTTATTTTCCCATTCTGATATTTAGATGAATTCAGATTGGATCCATATTGAATAGTTTGATTTGTGTTAATCTATCTTTCACATTTCAAATGTCCTAAATTACGGATTTTTTTTTGAAAGATTTTTTTGAAAGATTTTGAAAGATTTTTTTGAAAGATTTTGAAAGATTTTTATATGCAGTATATTGCAAGCTGGATGTACATTAGTCCTTGACTTACAACAGTTTATTTAGTGAATAATTGAATTCATAACAAAAAAGTGTTTTTTGACTGTTTTTTACACTTACAACCATTAGAGCATCTCCATGGTCACATGATTCATTTAACCATGTTATTAACTTAACAATTGTGGCAAGAAGTGTCATAAAATAGATACAATTCACTTAATGACTGTCTTCCTTAACAACAAATTTTGGGCTCAATTGTGGTCATAAGTCAAGGACTACCTATAATAGCACGTAGGACTGATTTTATTTTTTAAAATCTGTCTTTTAAATATCTCCAAACATGTGAAAAAGGCAAGAAAAACTTGACCATCCTTACCACAGGAAACAAGGCAAATCTCTGCAGAAATTCTTGTGATTCATATTGGTCATAATCCCCAAAATCAGCTGAGGAATTAAAAGGAAACAGGCACAAATGAAATACTTAATTATGTTGGAAAGTAATTCTGTTAATAATGAAGATTATTTGACAGATGAGCAATAAGCCACAAATAATTACTGCATGCATAGAGAAAATTCCTATCCGAACTCCCAGAAGTCATAAAAACAAATGGATATATTACAACTTCCCTTTTCTTATCTAGAAACAGAAGTGTAGCAAGCTAAATTATTTCATGATGTATGTGTGCAATTAAGTAATTATTTACTGAATCACTATGATTTGAGTCAGCTAGGGTAAATACAAAAAGCAGAATGTTTGTCACAAATTATTGTGATGCATTTCTTCTATGACACTGACAAGATTAACATTCTAAATAGCACAATATTATTGCTCTGAACATGTAAAGTATAACGAAAAATAAAATGAACATTCATGGCTCCCCATTCCCAGCCAACAATTCATCTTTTTTGCCAATCTCTTCTGTAATATATAACATCTATGCAAAAATATTACTGATTAATAGGAATCTTCATACAGTCAACATTTCAAAGATCAGAATCAAAGCATACTTGCAACATTGTTATTATTACTATTAAAATTATGTGCTTCTTGAGGTTCCAGGTGATTGAACGGCTTGAGAACATGCCATTCTCAAACTAAAGCTCACAGCAAAGATAACCACTAGATGGTAGCAAAGAGATTTATAATTTGACACCTAGTGGTTATCTAGATTTTTGCAGACCAGATGGGATATGTCTTATTTATACACTCATAGTGTTTTAGCTGCTCCAGTCAAGTAAATCTAAGCATCCTACAAAACTATATAACAAAAAAAAATCAACCATACAGAAAAAAACCATACAGATACAAAAAATATATATATATAACTCAGTAATAACAACAAAAGAACAATAAAGAATGCCCAGATAAATACTTTTATCTATATTCTCCAAAACCTTAAGGAACTATTTTTTCTAGTTTTCTAAAGGTAAGGAAGCTGATTTTATTTCTTTTTAAAAAATGGTTCAATAGGATTGAGGTCTGGCAGAGAATCACTGCTTCCAATTGTCCTGCTGTGATTCATAAGGAGGGACCTTATGTGATTCATAAGGGGCATTATACCAGTATTATTCTGTTGGGACATTCCTATTAGTACAAAGATAGCTGCATTCTATACCATCTGAAGTTTCCAGGTAGTCTTAAGAATAGTACCATACATTGGTAGTCCTTGTTTTACAACAGTTCATTTAGTGACTGTTCAAAATTAAAACAGCACTAAAAAAGTGAGTTAAGATCATTTTTCACACTTACAACTATTGCAGCATCTCCATGGTCACGATCAAAATTCAAATACTTGGCAACTGGTTCATATTTATGACACTTGCAGTGTCCCAGGGTCATGAGACCAGCTTTTGTGACCTTCTGGCACTGTCATTCAAGCAGTGATACAAATCCCTTCTTCCTAAATAAAGTAAACATGATTGCAAGTGTGGAAATTACCTTGAACAGCTAAGCCAGCAAGATGAATTGCTTGTTCAAACGTGCAAGGTATGTTTCCTTCCAAGATGTCTTTCTTTAGTTGTAGGTAATACTGGTATCTATGGGGAAAAATGTTTTTTTCACATGCCTCCAATTCATGAAAATGCATATAGTCAAGAACATTCTGAGATGTATATGTACATACCTATAAGCATATACAAAGATGCTTCTACTTCTCAGCTATGAACAATTTAGATTGTAAGCAAATTGGGGCCTGCTATTATTTGTTTTGCTGACATGATTCTATGGAACAAGAAGTATGTATAACACTTTCAACATGCGGGAAAAAACAGGGTATATAAATAAAATAAATATTATATAAGATGATATATATATGTCAGCTTATGATATATATAAATATATATATGAGAGATACATGGTAGGCCAGACATTGTAATTTGGTAGAGTATATGCAGAAAGTTCCCGATTCAGTCCATGGTTTTTCCATTTAAAAAAAATCAAGCAGCACACAATGAGAAAAATCAGTATGTGAGACTCCAGAGAACTGCTGACTGTCCAAGTTAGTAATTTTGGAATCAGCAGCATGACTTTGCAGAAGCCAGCTTCTCCTGTATCTAAAACAAGTGGATCATTATTTGTCCCTTGGAGAAGAAGCATCACTTAAATCCATTACTATACTATTGAATTCTTCTGACAGATTCAGATTTCATCTCTGAGCTTGAACTAGGTAAAGAAAATAATCTTTGTTACACATGGCCTACTGTTCTATAAAATTGTTATATAATCTAAACTGGTGAAAGATATCCCAGATTTTATGCTAAAGTCTCTTCAACATACAGTTGTCTTAGTAAGAAAAAGTAATTACTCCTATAGATTTGGTTACTTGTATCATATTTACTAGCAACTAGACAATTCGTGGCTGTTGGGTAATCCTTCAGAGGTATTTATTTACTAATTTATTCATGCATTGCACCCACTTCATGCCTTCACACCCATGCACTTCTCTAACTTGCACTGCATTGCAACCTCCCCAAGCAACAGGGCACCTTTTACACATCTCACACAACCTCCCCAAACCACGCTGTCTCTTGCACATCTTCCCCAACCTATATGGCACTTCTTACACACCCCAGAATATACTCCCAAATTGCATGGAACTTTTCACACACCCTCTCTGACCTGCATAGTGCCACCTTTGTGCATCCACTCACTCCCTTCCCACCTGGCACCAGCTACTTACTTATTTGCTGGCCTGGGACTTCAGACTTCCTCCAGCTTCCCCATAAGCTTTTCTTTTGAGAAGCTAACAGGGAGCACTGTAAATAACACTATGGCATGGTGTTGCTAAAGCAACCACAACTTTTCCAAATTTCAGTCCCACAGGAATAACAGGTCCCAGATCTTGTAAGCATTCTGTAATTTAGTCCATTTGAAACACCTTGATTCAAACATTGCTACCACACTGTTTCATCCAATTGAAAGTTATAAACAGACATAAACGTTTTAGTAGTATATAGATAATTTCCTACAAACAGTGATCATCTCTCACATTGCTCAGTAGGAATAGCAGCCCACTTCTGCATGGTAAATTGCTTCAATTCAATCATACTTCCAAGATTTTTTTGCATGAACTATGGCACATCAGATCACGTGATGGATGACTATGCTTGTGAAATAGAGACTTCAAATGTTGGTACTCAGATCAACTCCCTTTCTCCTTTTACCCAAGGAGCATCCATGAAATTAATAACGTTCAGTGACAAAGTTACACAAAACAAAATAAACAATCAAATGCTTGTTCACATTCAATATTTGACATCTCTAAGTAAATCTGACTGAATTCTTAAGTAGTTCCATGTAGTATAAACCAATGTTTCTCAAATGGTGCCATTCCAGTGTGTTTTCTTCTATTTTCTAGGACAAAAAGCAACCAAAAACTTCAACATCAAATCTGAGACTTCACTCAACAGCTTAGTAGGGTAACAGCTTTTATTACTCAGCAAACGAAATCTACTTGTGTTTATCTAAGCTAAAATTCACTGCCCATGAAATAAATAATATTAATCAGAAAGATTTTTGTTCAGATCCACAAGGACTAATCTATAGTAAAGATATATGGAAATAGCTGGTATCAGATTCAATTGGGCCATATAAAATTTAATTACTTTATATTTACAATTATTCTATGCAAGCTTACAAGATTCACCTGGTAATTTCCTGCTGAAGTTGAGATACAGAAGGCACATAAAACACCACACCAAAGAATACAGTTGGCTCCAAAGCATATTTATCCAGTTGCTTTTTAAGAGGCTTATCCAAGTCTATCCACCTGCGCTGGTTCTGCTTGTTGAAATACCAAAGGCTAAAATAGGTAACCTAACAGGAAAATATGAAAAGCAACCTGTTATATGTTAAACAAAATATATCACAAAGAGTAGAAATTGTCCTTTTAATCTTTTATATACAATAAAGACTAAGGAATCAGCATAGAGTAGTGCATATCTTTAATTCATGTTTACATATGCAGCATGATCATCATGTAAAACAAATGCTCAAACACAGACCTTTATCATTTGAAAAAAGTCCCTTTAAAAATAAATCCTTGTATTTACAAAATAGATACCGTAGATAACTCATTTCTTTTTGTAGCTATCTAAAACTATAAAGAAAAAAGTATCAATTTTGGATGCTTAGATAATTCATAGCAGGAGTTTCCACATGAATAAAATATGCTCTTTGGTACGTATGCATAGCTGCAATTGTATGTTTTGCTTCAGGTGCTCTAATGGCATTTAAGAATCCTGCAGTGTGAAGTATATTAAAAGGCAATAACATTTTAATCATGTCTAAACAAACTGCTAACATTAACAAGACATATACCAGTCTTACAGAAACCTGACATAACTCTAGAAATATTTTAAGCATTCAAGAATAATGCTGTTGTAAGATTTCTTAATTTTAACAAGTTGCTCTTCATTCAATTTCCAGGAAGTAAATCAACCCTAGACAGATTTTTACATAATTATGTTCCATTAATTACAATTTTTCTAATATGCTTAACAGATGTTCAATCTAAGAATACTGGGGGTGGGAATGCTTAACAATAGATTGAACCACTACAAAATACATGAATACCGGGGAAAAAAGTGGAAAAGCTAGTAGTGCATTGGTATTTATTCCTTAAGGAAATAAGTCAGAATAACAGAATAATAGAGTTAAATGGGACCATGGAGGTCTTCTAGTCCAAACTTCTCCTTAATCAGGAAACCCTATACCACTTCAGACAATTGGCTGTCCAATCTCTTCTTTAAAACCACCAGTGATGGAGCACCCATAATTTCTGGAGGCAAGTCATTCCACTGATTAATTGTTCTGTCAGGAAATTTCTTCTTAGTTCTACCTCTTTCAAAACCAAGAATAAATGTATATAATACTTTGAAAATTAGGCATGATTCTTATCATTCTATAATCTGTCAAGTTAATGAATATTTTGCATATGGAACTTCACCAACCAGTACATTTAAATCCTGTTGAAATGAATTCACAATTTAACCAAACCTAAAATGGGAAAAACATACCACAACTATGTAAACAATTACCTCGTGTAAATCACCTCATTGCCAGTAATATGATTGTATAACTTCAGGTGTTCTAATCGACATGAATCTTCCTCCTCCAAAAAAGAAAGTACATGAAAAGTTCTGTTGCCTCATGAGGCTACTGTAACAGCTAGTTTATTATCAAGATCTGTGTGAAATCCTTCTTCCACTTCAGAATTTTCTATAGACATAAGTAGTTCAGTAATGAGCACTGAAGGGATAAAGGTTTATGGCTCTCCATTTAATGCTGAAACTATAACTGTGTCAGGCTTCTTTCTTGGCTGCTTCAAAATAGTTAATTCAAGAAACAATGTTGGAGTTCTGTGAAATATGTTTATTGGAAGGAAGGTTAAAAGTTATAACCCCAAAATTCTAGTGATTACTTTCAAGTGAAATGCTTACATAGAGGCAGTTGAAAAGGCAATACTTGTTAATTTTTTCGTGATTGTTTCAATGCAGTGGGCTGGAAACTTGCCTCTTCCATGAAGAAGTCTGCATGTGTTCTCTGTTTTAATACCTACAGACTCTTTATCGGTGTGAGAAGAATCTTTCACAAATTCTTTAGCATTCCTTATAAATGGCAATGGCTAGCTGGAGATACTAGGAGCTATATTTCAACAAGTACAGCTGAAAAATCAGTTCTCTGTCAAGTGGGTAGAAGAAATGCTTATCTCTACCTTATGTTTATATCTGCCTTGTACAAACATTTTTTAGTGGGCAATGCTCATGAACAGATTTAAGGAGGGGTGCCAAAAATATTTTGGAGTATAAGGTCATTTACCAGAATTTAATTCCCAATCAACCTACACAGGTATTTCTCCAGACAGAATAGGAATATGATGTGATAGGGCTTCAATGTGGATCCATGGAAATCTAGCTCTAGAGGCCCAAGCCGACTGTGCTCATGGCTGGATCACTGTTAGGAAGATGATCTAAAAGGACTCTAACACAATGCTGCAAGGATAGAGACTTGAGTGCCTTATATAGTATGCATAACTGGGACCGAATCACTGCCAGAGTTTGTTACCACTCTGCTTGGACAGGTGAGGATCTTACATAACTGTTCCTGTAAAAAGAACAGATATTGTTCCAAGGTAAAGGAGGGGAGAATCGATACCTTGATAGTACAACTTGCATTTCAGAGCTGTACAGATTGCCAGGCTGATCCTTTCCATTGAGTAGTACGGTTCTGAATCTAGTTGCTTTGTTTTTCACTTCAAATTGAAAGTATTTGTTTTCTGAGCCAGTTTTTTATTCTAGACAACTGCCTGAAAAGGCTCTATAGTTTTCTTGGCAATATTTCAGAAGTAGTTTGCCATTGGCTGCTTCCTAGGGCTCAGAAAGTGAGAGATTGTCCCAAGATTACCCAGCCGGCTTCCATGCCTAAGGCAGGACTAAACACTCACACACTCTTGGTTTCTAGCATGATGCCTCAACTATTATACCAAACTGGTTCTGTTTTGTTAGGCAACAGGATTCTATAATTGTTTCATTTGCTATATAGACTGAAAATTATTGAGGGCAGGTACATTTCTTCTCACGTGGATTCCTTTGTTATTTTGGGACATGGTGGTGCTACAAAGTTTGCAAACCCAATTTAATCTGTACACTCTACACTACCCTCTATTTGACTTCACTTACATCTCTTTTGAATTCACTTAAATGATATGCAGGCTCTTGAGAGAGCTGTGGTGGTGCAGTGGTTAGAATGCAGTATTACAGGCTACTTCTGCTTACTGCTGGCTGACTGCAATTTGGCAGTTCAAATCTCATCAGGCTCAAGGTTGATTGAGCCTTCCATCCTTCTGAGGTCAGTAAAATGAGGACCCAGATTTTTGGGGGCAATATGCTGACTCTGTAAACCGCTTAGAGAGGGCTGTAAAACAATGTATAAGGCTAAATGCTATTGCTATGCTAATGCTATCTTTTTTAGCATTTCTCAGCCATGCCTAGGTCATATAGCTCTGCATTAGGATAGTCAATTATTCAAGCAGGGATCATGATCTATTACAATAACAGTCTGACTATATGCGTAAGCAAGATACTTGTCTCTCTCTTACTACAGCCAGTCCTTGCTTAGTGAACACTATTGGGACTAGCAACTTGGTGATTCAACTGAAAATTATGTGACCATGACTGGGCTTACACCTTACTTCCCTTTTGATCATGAAGTGATGCAATCATAAGTGAACCTTGCCTGAATTTAGTTTTTGCCTAGTGAAATTGCATGCCGGCTGCAAAGCATGTGAATGGTGATGTGATTGATGAACCCTGCAATGGTCATAAAGGCAAGGACTGGTTAAAAAGTTATTTCTTAAGCACTACTGTAGCTTTGAATTGTCACACAAGGCAAACTTCACATAAACATAACAAAAAAATGGACACCAGGTTCTGGACAAATTGTTAAGGGGTAATAATTGTAGGAAACAAGCAACATAAATGTATATTTTTAAACATGTTACATATAGCATAATATTGTACTGACTCATTCTTTGATAATAGTATTAAGACTGTTACAATAGATTTATTTAATCTTGATAACTAAGAAGACTTGAACTAGATGGATATTTTAAGTTATCTTTCTCGAAACTGGGAACCAAAATATTTCCAAGTATGGTTAAGTTATTTTCACACCATCTAGACAACTGAAACCTCCTAACAAATTGCTTCACAAAAGTAATGCAAAACACCAGCTGCTGGGAATTGACTCAAACAGCCTCAGATGAAGGAGGATTAGCAAAGACAAGGCAAGGGGTGGGGGAAACCTCAATTCCTACAAGTAGCTTTTAAGTTCAAATGACCACAGGAATCTGTTTATCTTTCAGCATGGATTATCATGTGATGTAGTCCTAGTAGTCTAGAAGCAAGTGTTTATGATTGCATAATGCAAATTAGTTTAAGCAGTAGCTCAAAAATGTCAGTGGCTCGCTTACTTATAAGGCTATTAACTTTTCCAACTAATTAGAAAGATGTAACGTGGGATATAAATAGTCCAAGGTATTGGGCCTGCTAGAAATATCTGCTCCTAGAATATTTTTTGAAGTTTGTAATAAACACTTATAATAAAATAAGCCACGCAGGCAAAAAAATGAAGTTTCTTGACTAATTTGTGACCTATTTTTGTACTAACTTGAATCAAAGTTCAAAATAGAAAATACAAATCTAGAAATAGGAAATATAACCATAAAATAGAATGTGTTAGATAATGTCCTCTTCATATTATTTCAAATATGTTTTGAAGATAAATTTTAACCGGTACCTAGAAATCTAAGGTTTGCAAAGTTCACATTACATTTACTAATAATGTGCCAAGGCAAGAGACCACCTCGACATCTCCTTATTAGTTTTAGTTTAAATTACATTCTATTTACTCATAAACATGGTTTATATTTCTTATTTCATTTCTAGTATGTCATTCATTGGAATGAATTCAAAGATATTAGTACTATAATCAAAATAAAAGAAACAATCCTCCAACAAAGTGGGTTATAACAAAATCTATAAATTACAGATAAATGCTATAAAATCACTTCAAATGTTTGGGTAAATAAATATATCTTAAATGTATTACCACAGAAAAAGCTCTTTCCCTTTTCTTGATGGCCCTTTATAGGCCACAAAACACCATTCCAAGGACATCTGACTACAAACAGTCATTAGGTCATAAGTTGAGGACTATCTTTGTAACATATTATATTTTTGTTTTTTTAAAAAGGTGGGGATATGGAATATAAAGTGAAACTAGAATGTCTTACTTTCAAAAATCCTGAACTCCAACTTACTAAAATTCAAAATAGAAAGGTAAACTCTCTTCCAGTCAGAGAATACAGAATTTTATGGTAGTTGTAAGCTAAACAAGATCAATTTGCATGAATACTGTCACAAAATATTTGGGATTTTTCAGTAACAGAATCTATATCCAAACCCATTAGCATGCAGAAAATGGCAGGAAAATGGCAGAATGTCAAGCATTTTGTCAGTAAGAATGTTTATAGATCAGGTTTTTTCAACCTCTGCAACTTTTAAGATATGTGGATTAAATTCCCAGAATCCACCAATTGATCAATTGGTCAATTCTGGGAAGTGAAGTCCACACATCTACAAAATTACTGAAGTTGAGAAACACTGATGAAGGCCATGACCTAGCTATTCCTCTATCTTTCATTTTTGATCTATTGTATAACAGAGTAGCTCATGTAGACAAAGGTGGGAAGGATGAACTTTTACTTCTCCTGTCAGTCAGGTCTTTAGTTCAGCTGTTTTCATCAAGATTTAAATCATAGATAATAGCCCTTTTATCAATTTATGTTCTGGAATTAAAGAGTAGGAAGGGATCATCATTGATGTCATGTTGACTTCCTTAGTTAGGATGCAACCTGAAAGAAAGAGAGGCCACTTGACAACTTGTCCTGTTTGTAGGCTCCCCTGCTTACTTAGTATTTCAATGTTCATTCCAAGGACATTATCCATGCCCCCACTGTCTTCCATTTTCTATGTATCTTCCAAGGGGGCTCCTAAAACTTCAGTATAGTGTATTCTTGTTTGTCATAAAGTGATATGTTAATCCAGCTGCAGTTGTCAATGATGGTTTAAGAATCAGTACTATGTGTGAAGCTATGTAGTGTATATGTTTCAAACAAATCCAAACTTAGCAGAATGTGTAAACCTAGTTATTAAGTAATGAAGTTTACTGAATGATCTTAAGCCAAAGTTTCTCCTTCAGCCTAATCAACGTTGTATTTTAAAGGTATGTTTTCCTAGGGTTCTTAAGATAAAGTAGAAATAAAATGTAATTTAAAAACAAATTCCCTCAAACAAGACAAGATAACTGGTCATCATAGAAAACTAGGCAACCCATGACGTTGGGTCATTGTTTCAGAGATATTTCCTTACAAATGACTTCCAACAATGGCAAGGGCTTCTAATGTACTGCCTTCAATGGAAAAGGTTTTAAAAATTCAGGAAGATATTCAGAGATATATTTGTCTTAAAAGTAAAACATGTTGAACTGTACAGCACAATCAGTCATCAGGAGTTGTACATAGGAAATATTTAATAG
Organism: Myanophis thanlyinensis; assembly: GCA_017656035.1. NCBI lineage: Eukaryota > Metazoa > Chordata > Lepidosauria > Squamata > Homalopsidae > Myanophis > Myanophis thanlyinensis. The sequence goes on along the minus strand of JAEANM010006561.1, from coordinate 5,657 downwards.
CATTTTGTATTAGAATAAAATGTTTTATGATAATTTTGTCATAAAATGATTTACCAAATTTGGAAATCATGAATTCCGCATTTTGGACAATTCTGTAAGCCCATTAGAAGAAATACTTTGGTTTAAAAATTGTTGGTCTATGGCAGACCTATGTACAAGCCACACCCACCCTGGCTCCACAAAGGCAAAAAACATCACGATACATCACAATACGGCCCACAATGCAAACCAGTGATACCCCTGGAGAAGCCATTGTGCAGAAAGATGAGAGAGGAATTCTACATCAGTGACTAAATACCTGCTTTGTTTTCTATATAAAATATCAGATTCAAATTCCTGCTAGTTTCAGTCAAAAATAATTTTATGACAGGTGATAAGATTGCTGTTTATTTAATAATTGAATAACTACATATTATAGACAGCAGTAATATGAGGGTAAATGTAAATCTGAATCTGACCTACTACAAATTAGTTTTTAATCCTCTTATATTCCAAGAATGAGATGCCAACAGCCACTTTTCCTACCTCTCGAAGTTCAAGTCTCTGTGCCACAGCCTCCAGACTTTCCTGCCCAGTGCTTTCCACCGATAGTGTGAACTCCACAAACTCATTGTTAAGTAGATGAATACGGGCTACCAAACAGCTCTTGCTAGATACTGTATAGCGTCGAGTTCGTTTCAACTTCAGCCCAAAAGGTAGAGGCATTTCTTCCTTCACTCATTCACAAAAAGCTACAGAAAACCATCTGGCAATATTTTCTCTTCTATTAAGAGTTTCAGATTATCATCCAGCAGCAGCGGCAGCAGCCATTAAAAAGTGGCAGGTTTTCTTCCAAGTTCTGAATAAAGGAAACATCCACAAAAATTCTGAAAGAAAGGGGAGAAAACTGAGTTAATTAAAACAAGACCCAGAGGTATTTTCACATTTTAATAGCTTGTAAAACCAATTTACACTAGCCACATATTATTCATTATAGTATAATTATTTTTTATTTAACATTCCCCAACTACTTAATTAGCACCTCCATAAACCTTTACAAAAATGTTGTGCATTTTAAATAAATATAACAAAAAAGAGAAAAAAGATTAAAGGTAAGATCAAATCTCATAAATTCATGGTTTAGATAAAATTTGAACTTCCCACCTCATGTTCTTAACAGGTCTCTCACATTTTTTCTGGGACATAATGTTAATTTTTGTAATAATTGTTACAGAGATGTAAACATTATATAACCAAATTTATAATCAATTTTGGTATCAAATCTAAATATAAATTACATGCTTATTTATATAATACCAAACCTTTGAGTCTGTTAGTTTGTACCATTCAACTGGGAGAATTTGGAAGTTATAGGGAAACAATTATTGAACCAAAATAATTCAAATAAACTAAGTTACAGAATGCCAGAACCTGTGACTCCTACAGGAATGAAATTTGGAAAAGTTGTGGCTGCTTCTGCATCACAGTGCCAGCAGACCACATTTCTCAGAAACCCATAGACTGTATGGCACAAGGTAAGATGGGAGGGCAATACCCCTCCCTTCTTTCCTGCGTGCAATCAGCTGGTTGGGTTTGGCTGCTTTGGAACTGGGTTTGAAATTTGAAATACAGCAGTGGGTGATGAAGGAAAGACAAGAAAGCAACTTGGAAAAATAACCTCCTCCTCAATGCCAGCAAGACAAAGGAGCTGATAGTGGACTACAGTACAAAGCAGAAAAGGACATACCAAACCCCCATAATAAACAATAGCCCAGTAGAGAGGGTGGACTGCTTCAAATATCTAGGCGTCCACATCTCGCAAAACCTAACATGGACCAAATACATCAACACCGTGGTGAGAAAGGCCCTACAAAGCCTATACCACCTCAGACGACTGAAAGACTTCAGACTGCCCACAGCGGTGCTCCAAAACTTCTCCTCCTGTATAGTAGAAAGCATCCTGATGGGCAACATCACCACATGGTTCGGGAACATCACCATGAAGGACAGGCAAGCTCTACAGAGGGTAGTGTGCATTGCAGAGCACATCATCCGCACCAAGCTTCCTGAACTGCATCTTTAACAGACGATGCCAAACTACAGCCAGGAAAATAATGAAGGATCCCAGCCACCCCAACAACAGACTGATCACCATGATGCAGTCAGGAAAGTGCCTTCGCTCCCTGAAAGCCAACACAGAGAGACTAAGGAGGAGCTACTTCCCACAGGCAATACAGACCCTAAACAAAACCACAACAAACCCAGGACTATAAAGTATTCCTAATCTACCTCTCTCAACCACTCCCTAATTTATTCTCCCTTCCTGTCTATATTATCCCCTTGCCCTACTACCTAGGGTTGCGAGTGGTCGCATACACATTTCACTGCATTTTGTACTATGTATGTCTGTGCATGTGATGAATAAAATTTGATTTGATTTGATTTGATTTGGATGCTGCTGGCAAGATAGGCCTGGCTGAGGTGGGTTGGTGGTTGATGGGTGAGCTCTCTTCCTCCCAGTAGGGAGAGGGTCCTTGGGGACAGACCCAGTTGGGAAGCAGGGATAGTTTTTCTCATGGTTCATGGTTCCCCCTTCCCCCAGCAAAGTGGCATACAGTTCCATGCATCAGTCAAGGATGAAGAAGAGGTCAGATTTCTTATACTCCCTGCCAGTTTCTCACAAGCAACATCAATGGAGAAGCCAGCAGGAAGGTGATAATTGCTCACTCTCCCACTCTTTTTTGCCTGTCCATGGTCATTCAATTTCTGTTTAGGTAAGGAAATATCTATGAAAGGGTTATCCAATGGGTCACACAGGTTGTTTAACAAAAATATAAAATACCTCAATATAAAGCATTTAATATAATATTGTGGGTTATTGACTTCAAGAAGCTCCCAAACTCATATCCCAAAGTATTAGCATTAAGAAATGGTGATAAAATTTCCTATATATTTTCAGTTGAAGAACAAATTAAATAGTGTGTAAAACGTATTGAGGCTTCACATACCAAGAAAACAAATGCAAGAAAATAAGCCATCCTCTCAAAAACTTAAAATAAAAACCACCATCTGGACAGATGCCCTAACTTTGCATAATTCAATGGTCTCATTATATTACTACCCAATTCCTATTTTCCTTACCTGCACATTTTTTAAAAACGTATTCCATCTAGACTTTCTGCAATATTGTAAGAATGATTTCATACAGTATAATGTGATCATGTGACAACTTTCAAAATCATTCTGAAAACCCCTGTGCTTGGAAGGACAGAGTTCTGTCCATTCTTGTCTGTACTGTAATATATATGTAATATACAGTGGTGAAATTCAATTTTTTTTACTACTGATTCTGTGGGCCTGGCCACAGGATTAAACATCACCAAGCACAGAATTAAACTTCACCAAAGTTACAATGTAATAAGGGGAGAGGCAGTTTCTATGAGCAAGGCAATAATGATTAGGCTAGAAACAACTGCCTTATTTACAGGATTAACCCTATGAAGTTAATCTTTACAGGATTAACCCTGCAAAGTGGGAAAAAGCAAAAGGAGATTTCTTCTAATAACCGGTTCTATAGAACCAGTGCGAACCGGCTGAATTTCACCTCTGGTAATATATGTACATTTGGTTTAAAAAGCAAGAAATAAAATGTATAAGATGAAGTAAGCTAAATGGAAACTCCCATTGATCACAACATCTAAGGATATTTATTATTTCCATAATATTTCATGGTGGTTATTTATTTAGAGCCTTTTATGTGTCTGCACAACTCAACATGCTTCTGGATGGTATACAGTACAAATACCATCAAGAAACACAAAACAAAAGCAACATGTACTTTAAAAGAAACCTGCTGAAACAATAAACAGTAAATAGTGACCATAATTGTAATTTGCTATAATTTATTCAATTTATTCAGCTATTGCAGCCACCTGTATAAGGACACTGTTCCAAAAAGCAGGGGCCTTCAGCAAAGGCCACTGAAAAGGCATGCCTTCAAAATTCCACACAACTACATTGTTTCAATGGTTCTTTCTCTCAATAGAAAGTATAATAGACTTGAACATCCTGTCCTAGGCTTACAGTTACTCAGCCTTCTTCTCCAATATAATAGATTGTCAATTATGGTGAAAAAGAGACTATGCTTATCAACATTCTCTGGTTTTCAGAAGATTTTCACCAAGGCAAAGAAATCTGCAATCAGTTTGAACAATCAGGATGTCCCTGTATTTCCTATAACAGCTACTGTAGTAGTATAACGGTTTCCTCATTTCCCCAGGGACATTCCAGTTATGATAAAGGATATGTAAAGAATGAACCTAAGACTGTTTCATGGTGTTTCTTATGGCTTTGCCCTCTCTGTTTTTTTTAAATCTCTACATGAAGCTACTGAGTGAAGTCACCTTTTAGACACTGGGGAGTCATCACCAGTACATTGACATTAGCCAATTATACATTATATGCCTTGGATCAGTGAAAAATAAATTCTTCTTGAGCAATAATTGTGCTGTTTTCTAGGTTAGGAAGTTGGACAATACTCTCTACACCGAGTTGCCTTGAAGAGAATATTGGAACATACAACCAGTCCAGAATGCATTAAGGCAGGTAGTTTTGGGAGTTTCATAATATACTTTTATATTACTGGGCAGCATAACTGGCAGGTTTAGGGGCTGATGATTATCCATAAAGCCCTACATAGCAGAGGACCACATTATTTGTGGGACTACTTGTTTCAATTATCCCTGCTCATACCACTAAAACTAGCAGAGTGGGAATGCTCCAGAGTTTATCTATTCAGCAGTAACATATTATGAGGCCTAGGAATCATGTCTTCTCTGCCACAGCACCTGCCCTTGGAACAATGTCAGCTCAACAATCTCAGAGATTGAGAATGGTCTTGATCCTGTTGGTCTTTCATAAAGCACTAGAGACCTAAGGATTGTCTGAGGATTTTGGATTGGAAGATTAAGCAGGATTGAGAATTTATGAGTATCAGTCATTGGACTAGATATGGGATGATTTTAGTCCTTTTATTCTGAGTATTTGTTTTATATTGTGTTATTTGGCTACCATTTAGAGTCACTATGAAATGGGAAGCTATATGAATTGTTTAAATCAATCAATAAAAATATGTTTAGCTGAAGTTTAGTAAGGTCACTACACAAGAAAATCAAGTTTCTTAACTAGGTAACCAAAAGTAAGTAGAATAAAGTTTGGAAGCTTTATTGTATATCAAGACATCCCACTGTTATTGAAAACAATACTGTAGTCTGGGTTATTATTATTATTATAAACTGTTATTCATTAAACATGAAATTCGGTCAACTGAACATTTAAAAATGTATCATCAATCAAATATCATTGATTGGCTCTGATGGTTGATACGGGTTGTTGGCAGCATCCTAGGTATCTTCTTAAAATCTATGTTGTTCCAAGTAGCTACAGGCGCTACAGCAGGAAGCTGCAACTTCTTGATGTATTTTGCAAAATTTTGGGGCATGGTACCAAGTGCCCCGATGGCAATGGGTATCACTGTTACATGTTGCATCCATAATCACGTAGTTTCGATGGCCAAGTCATGATATTTCATGATTTTTTTAAAGTTTTTTTTTCAACTCTGAAGTCTCCTGATAAAGCGTTATCAATAAATTGTACATTTCGGTTATTATTATTATTAT
>JAEANM010006560.1:0-18501 GCA_017656035.1 Myanophis thanlyinensis | reverse complement strand
TGTATACCGCCTCCCTCCCGAAGGACTCGAGGCGGTGCACAGCCCAATAAAAACAGAAATATACAATTAAAAACCAGATTAAAAATACAAATAAAAAATGGCTAGTCAATTAAAACCCAATGTAAAAAACAGTAAAAATTAGAAATTGATTAAAAATATTTAAAAACGAATTTAAACAAATTTAAAACCCCATTAAGTACTAGGCCAAACCGGCTTGCTGAAATAGGTGGGTTTTTAATGCGCGCCGGAAGGTCCGCAATGGTCCGAATCTCCGGGGACAATTCGTTCCAGAGGGAGGGAGCCCCCAAAGAGAAGGCTCGCACCCTCGGGGCTGTCAGACGACACCGTCCAGACAGTGGAACCCTGAGGAGTCCCGCCCTGTGGGAACGCACCGGTCAGCTGGAGGCTGATGGTGGCAACAGGCGGTCCCATAAGTACCCGGGTCCCAAGCCATGGAGTGCTTCAAAGGCAAGAACCAACACCCCGAATTGCACCCGGAAGGCCACAGGGAGCCAGTGCAGCTCGCACAGGAGAGGTGTAATGTGGGAGCTCCAAGGAGCCCCCAGGATCACCCGCGTGGCCGCACTCTGCACCAGCCGCAGCCTCCGGACACTCCTCAAGGGGAGTCCCATGTAGAGAGCACAGGCATAGTCAAGGCGGGAGGTCACAAGGCCCTTTGTCAAGTGTGGCAAATCAGGAAATCCAGGCAGTTCAAGTGAATGTAAAGGTTTATTGCAAGCTTAAGCCCGCTACAAGAATCTGACCTACTAAGGGTCAAAGCAAATCGGCGGTAGATACGAATAAATGGAAATCAAAGTGGGCTGGACTTAGATCTCTTGTGGTTGTGAAGACACTCAACTGATGACGTTCGTGACCCCTCCCTCAGACTCAACCTGGTCATCTCCTACATCCTTAGGTAACCCTGGATCTCACCCTGTATTAAACCATGGTTGTCTAACCTTGCCTAAGCACGGTTTTTTGCCTTCTAAGGCAAGCCCTCCTTAAAGCACTGGGTAGATCCAACCCTTGCATCTTGTTTCATTCACCAGGATTAAACCATGGCTTTGTGCAAGAGAGGAAGGCAGTGTTCGACCTACTAATCGTGTTTTCTCTTTCTATACCAGACAGCGGAGAAGTTGGGTGAGACAGAAAAATTGGGCCTTCTGGTTGAAGAGCTGGAAGGCATAGAGAAGATCGAAGCTCTCCAGACTCATGAAAATAACTTGGTGTATCGCGCTGCCCTAGCCCTCATTGAGAAGTATTTTTCTGGAGAGGTAAGTGGACGCTGCCATCAAATTCCCAAGTTATTCTTGAAAAGCGTCGCTTTAAAGGAGAACTAAGAGTATCCTATCAGCTGGGAAATTCCTTCCCCACTCAAACTTCTGGAAACTTGCTAGCTTCTATCCATGTTTTTAACCACATTGGGTGCAATCACTGGTTGACAAACTCTATTGCTGAGATTTCAAAACTCTCCTGAGAGCTGTTTGAGTAGTTTGTGAATTGTCTTGAAGCATTTGCAAAATAACTGACATTGTTGACTTAGATTTAGTCTGTGGTATGGCCTTGGCCCCTGTCTTTTATTCAATAAACCATATTTAAGCAAAGTGTTATTTGCATAATATGGAGGAACTAAGACCAAGAGACAGAAGTCTGATTCCCGCCTTACATGAATAAGTTATAGTTTTGTTCAATTTTGATTTTATATGTTGGACAAATGCATCTAGTTTGTGGTTTGCTCCACAAAGGAAAAGCAAAGCAATACTTGGCACAATCTGCAGGTTTGACCTGTGAAAAGTTGCTTCTGGTGTTAGAACAGAATAGAATTCTTTATTGGCCAAGTGTGATTGGACACAAATGGAATTTTCCTCTGGTGCATATGCTCTCAGTGTACATACAAGCCACATGTGATAAATCCTGATTATAATTATAAAATACAATAATCATACATCGTATTTCTGGGAGGGATGCTGAGGACTGAAGAGTTCCCCATAAACTTTAATCTAATTACAATGCTTGGAATTTTGGGGAATGGGGAATGCAAGTTAAAGTAATAGATTTGAGGAGTTGGCAAGGAAAATGTTGCAACATTTTTTCTCTTTTCTCCCATCGGTTTTAGGAAATTGAAGATACAAACCCTGAAAATGAAAAGAAGAAAACTCTGCCTTTTAAGGTTGAGCAGCGGGATTTTTTCAATTTTTGAAAGAGAGCTTGTTGTATGCCTTCAAATGTGGTGATGGGGGATGCTCTTTTTGGGTGAGCACTAAGAAATGAGGGGTGGAAAAAATGGTTTAACACATCTCATTCATTTGTTATAATAAATCTCCTGGCTTTGTAGAAATTGTGTCTGGAGGATGTCTCTTGCTTTCTTCTCCTTGCAGTTCAATCTAGAGTAAACTTCTTCAGCTGGGCTTGTAGAGCATCCATACGTTGTACCAGAGTTGCTCAAACCCTGGCAACTTTTAAGAAACGTGGACTTCAACTCCCAGAATTCCCCAGCTAGCTAGCTAGCTGAGGAATTCTGGGAGTTGAAGTCTAACCATCTTAATGACCAGTTCCAGGTTCTGCCCCATTACGCATGAGAAACTAACAACAACAAGCATAATGAACTCTAGCAGGGATTTTACGTGATGTGTGAATCTGGAAATCTCTTTGTAAGTCCACCATCCTTGTAAAAAATTGTTTAGAACAGCCTTTGCCGTCATGGCCTCTTTTTGACCGTAAAGACAGGTTGAAACAGAGACTGGAATATATATTTTTTTAAAAGAAAAATCTCCTTCAAGCCACAGGGTGGATTTCTTCCACAAGTCAGGCATGTACCAAACCATCTCTCCTATGTCATCTGTTCCATCCTGTGGCTTGAGGCATGAGGTATATAATAAAGCTGTTTTGTGTTTAAGGTATTGCAAAGCTCCAGAACCTGGACTGCTTCCAGGTGACAACCCAAGACGCAGCATTTTTGCAATTGGGTTGAAGCCACACTGTGTGGTGCTAAAACCCCATCGCTCCCCTTGAGTTGAGAAACTACACAAAAATGAGGTTTACGCAGGATTTGCGTGCTTTGTGCCTCTTAGTTGTACTGAAGTAGTGGAGATTATTCTACCTTTGTCCCAAAGGTGCTTTTTTTCCCAAAAGGCAACTGAACTTTCTTGGTTTTCTTTTTTTCCATGAACTGAAGAAGCTTTTTCACTGAGAAGCTAAATGTTTAAAAAAAAAAAAAAACACCAAACCTAATTCCAAGAAAGTCCAGTTGTACAGTATTTTGGAAAAATCATCTTTGGGACAACCATGACCTTGGATGATTGAGAATCTCCATATACTTTTTTACCTATTTCTACATGATGCTTTAATGTTCAGCTGCCTTTAATTACTTTTATTTGTCCCCACTGCAGCAAGACAAGGGTGGGGATTTTCGAGGAGCTGTCACCATTCCCTGAGAGGCGTGGTGACATTTACTCGGGACTGTGTCTCTTCTGCAATGTTAATTATTGTAGGCGATGGGCGTATAGAGCAAGCAAGGAATCACTAGTTTTTATGGAGAAATGACTGCTGCCTTGACCAGCCTTCCAGAAAACAAGAGCTGGCAAGAAGGAATCCTTCTTTATAAACCATTGGTGAATTCCTGCAAACTGATCTGGAATGATAGTTCTCCACTGGGGGAAAGAGGGAGCTACGTCTCCCTAAATCTTGAAAAAAAAAAAGATGCTTTTCCAGATTTATAACCCAGATTTGCCCTCTCTAGACATTAAAAACAAAAATTGTGCAAGAAATTCCTTCTGCAGCCTCAGTCATTCATTAAAGCAATGTTTCCCTCTTTTGGCTTCTCTTTTATTATATATTATTACATCATATTCTTCCGTCCAATCCCTGCTTTCCAGATACCACGGACCACACCTCCCATCATCCTGAGCCAGGCATGCTGCCTCCTCAGGTGTGGGCCACCTGTGGCCTTTCCTCAGAGAATCCGCCCATGATTGGCTCCTTTCCCCCCCCCTTTCCCGAGGGCTGACGGGATTGGTAGTTTTCACAGCCTAAATCCTCTAGGCCGGGACGACCACAACGCCACGCCCCCGCGAGGGAAGCGCGACTCCGCCTCTTTTCTCTTGTTCCTCTCTCTCCCTCTCGAGAGAAGCCTGTATTATTCTTATACAGGCGGACCTCCCCAAGATGGCCGCCGGGACGCACGCGCGCGCTAGCTCGCGACGCGCGCGCAGAGAGAGAGAGAGAGGGGGGGGGGGGAAGAGGAAGAAAAGGGAAGGAAAAAAAAGTGGGCGGTGCCAGCCCTGCCGCGAAGGCGGGCGGTTGGCTGGGAGGGCGGGCGCGAGCTCGCGCAGTCGCCGTTCGCGTCCGGCGGGGCGGGCGTCGAGCTCCGTGAGGCGGCGCCGCCTCCGCCGCCGCCGCCGCCGCTTCGTGAGGAGAACCGGAGCGCTTTCGTTTCCGTGCCGAGGATGCCCGTTCTTCGTTTTTGAAAGGGAATTGGGCGATATTTTCTCTCTCTCTATTTTTTTCGTCAAAGGAAGAAAAAAAAGGAAGGGAAGGGAAGGGAAGGGAGAGGCTCGAGCCGGGATCGAGCAGGTCGGGCCTGACAACGACGGCGGCTGAGGAGGAAGCGCGGATGGGGGCGGCCGTGGCCGGCGGCTGATCCCGCCTCCCGCCCTGCCTGTGGGTCGGTCTGAGGGGAGCGATGTCGAACGCGGGCACCCGGAGGGCCGGCTCCAGCATCAAAGTCCGCCTCACAGGTACAGACGCCCGGGCGCCGCCGCCGCCTCACCGCCCCCCTCCCTCCCTCCCCCGCCGCCGCCCCGGGCGACAACGGCCGGCGCCGTCCCGCTGGGCCGAGCTGGGGGAGCCCGGCGCCTGGCGTTGGGGGCTGGGGGGGCCCATCACCCCCGTCGCGCCCCTCCCTCCCTCCCTCCCTCCCAGTTTTGGCCTGGCCTCTGTCTGGAGGACGGGCTGGGGTGATGGGAGTTGTAGTCCCGCGAGTGTCTGGCGGGCGGCCCGGATTCTGGAGCAGGGAGTCTTTCTCCTCCTCTTGGTTCTTCCTCTTCTCTTTCCCCTTTCTTTCTCTCTTCTTCCTCTCCTTTTTCTTTTTTCCTGTTTCCCCCTTTTCTTCCACTCCTTTCTCCTTCCCCTTATTTCTTCCTCTTCCCCCTCTGCTTTCCTCCTTTTTGATCCTCTCCTTCCTCCCTCCCCTCCCCTTCCTATTTCTTTCTCTTCTGTTCCTCCTTCCCTTCTTTCTCCTTCCCCTATTTCTTCCTCCCCTCCCTGTACTTTCCTCTTTTTTCTTCCTCTTTCCTCTTTTTTCTTTCTCTCTTCTTTCCTCCTCCTCTTCCTTCCCGTTTCTTCCTTTCCTTGTCCTCTCCTCCTACTTTTCTTTCTCTTTGCCCTCTTCCTCCTCTTCTTTCCTCCTCTCTCTTCCTCTCCAGCCTTGTTTGGATGGAGAGGCAAGGCTTTGGAGGAAGAGGAGAAGGTTACAGTTGTCCTGCTGCTGGTCCCCCTTTCTCCTTTCCTTCCCCAGGTGGGCTGAGGGGGGTAGGAGGACAGGTGGGTCTCACCTTTCAAAGGTGAAGTTCAGGCCAGGTAAGGGAAGGCCTTATTTGGGCCTTGACATTCAAACATGGTGAGCAACACACCATGGCTAACAGTACTGAGACAGTTCCTGCTGGTGTGGATTGACTGTCTCTCCATTCTTTTTTTTCCTTTTTCTTTGGGAAAGTGGTGTGTGTGTGGAATCCTCTCATGAAAGCATCTCCCCAATTTAGTGGAGAAATCCTGTCCCCTCTTTTCCTTTCTTGCTCTGCTGTCTTGGCAAAAAATGCCCGACAGACATTTAAGTTCTGACTGTTTCGGCATTGCAGTGGAATTGGGGAAAGCTGGTTGGTTGTGGGGTTTTTTTTCCCCCCTTGCTGGTTGGAATTTAGGGGATCTTCTAAAGGAGGCAGAATCTTTCCCCTCCTGCAGCTTGTAGGGGTTGGAGACTTTCAAATCTATAAACCTCATTAAGGATTTGATTTTTTTTCCCCCTTTGGGTTGTTGAATAACTGGCATTTTCTGGATGCACCTTGTTTAAAACTATTTCGGAGGATTTATTAAAATACCACTGGATTTCTGGGTTAAAGCAGTGCTGTTTGTTAATATTTGACAGAATAAATTTCTCGTGGGAACACAGTAAAAATTGGCCTGCCCAACCAGACTTTATGAGGCTTGACGGGAAGGATAGATTTTGTTCAAGACTTCTTGGAGAGGTGCCCCATGTAGTCTGTATTAAAACCTTTAAGGTGATTCTTAAAGCGCACTTAGTTTGCATCTAAGAGTTTTTCCATTAAGGATTCCTTCAAATGTCAGAAGGAAATTAGGTGCTTTTGAAAAGGGATAGTAAGGAATCTTAGTGATCAGGGTTCTAAAACTGTGCCCTTGACTTTTTTTAATGTGTAATATTTATTGTAATAAATGTAACTGGACATCTTTACTAAGAAACCTGTCAAATATACCTGTTGTGAATGTGGAAACTTAGTCTGCCATGATTTTGCTGGATAGCTTTTGTCCTTCAGTGGCCTCTCTCTCTCTCTCTCAACAGGAGATTAATTACATTGATTTATGTTATAGAACTGGTGTATTACTAATGTAAGTGAAATACACATAGGACAGGTGTTTCCTGGCCTATACCTTGTAGAATGGTATACTGTTCTATGGAGATAAAGTATATGAACTGGCCTTTGGAAGCTAGACAATATTTTACTTCCTATCTATTTCCCCCCTCCTCTTTTTTGAATGAAATTCAGATACTCCTAGGAATATTTGCTAATTCCATTGAGAATTACTAACAAAAATTTGACACAATTCCTTCGGGAAGCCACATGATTTGTAGTTCAGCATCCCGATGACTTTTGCTTGCCAAATACAATTCAGAAATCAATTTTCTTTTTATGTTTTGTGTGGATTCTGCTTGAGAGTGTTTTCGCTTCTCTCGAAAAATTAATTTTTCCATTTACTGGGGTAAATGATGGGCCAGATGTTCAGCACCTGGCAATTAATAATTGCATTTTCCTGCATCGCTCTCATTGAACTACAAATTAATTGTTGCATTTTTTTCAAATGAAAGTCTTGAACTATTGAACTACTGTTGATATTCTGTCTTCCTGGTCTTCATTAATTTAATTATTTAAATGTCCTTTTTTAGAAGTTAAAAGGCATTTCAGATGCAAAAGGAATGAAACATGAAAAACTATATAGAAGTCATTATATTGCCATGCCAGCTTGATGCTTTCTTCTTCATTTCTTATTAATCTACATAATTGCTGTAAATATTGCTATGTATGCCATAAATGTTTCTTTAATGTAGGTCTATCACTACTTAGCATTATAATAGTACTTTTATGCATTTCTGTAATTATTTTCAACATCCCTACTTAGTAGCGATTCTGTTGCTAACTGTTGCTTTCTTGTAAATGAAGAAGATACTATTAAAGTAGCAATTTCTCTAATACTGAATAGCAAATTCATGATTAAAGCTTCTATCATATGGCTATATAGGTAGGTTGGGACCTGGTGTGTAATCCTTTTGAAATAATCTTGACAAACTTCATGTTTCTAGCTCACAATGATATTCATTTAATTTTGAACATATCAACTTTCTAACACTTGGCTTTGGTTAAAGCTCTCTGGTCCATATTTTTTTGCAAGCACATTAGATTTTCATATCTTCATATGCACTATTACATGACATTTTGGAGGCTACTGTCTAATACCATAGGTATAACTGTAATAATTTGCTACCATAGAGTGCAAAAATATTGCCCTTCAATAGCAAATCCCACATATTATGTTTGTTAACATTCAGATGATTTGATCGAAGCCAAACTGGTTTGTTTTTGAATAGTTTGAATGTTGCTTGTATTTTCGTTTGCAAGTCTCCAGATGTGATTGAAGCAATCTGAAAGACTGCAGCCATTGAGTATTGTATTGGTCAGGTGACTAATGTGAAAATTTGTTATGTGGGAATAACATGTGTCCAAATGTCATTTTATATTTCAGTTAGTAGCACTGGGCAAATTAAAGTTGATTCCTCCTTTTCCCCAAGTATTTCTGTGGATTTAATTACCTGTTTTGCTCTCTTTTTTTAAAAAAAAACTTTCATTATGTCGACTTCTATTCATGCCCTTGATGTAGATTTGAGAGTATAACAAGGAAAAGGAAATTCAATACAGCAGCAATATTTATTGCGTTAGCACAGCTAAATACAGCCTGGCGAACAAAACAAACCATTGATCTGAGATGGTTGGACGGGTGAAATTATTTTTAAAAGCTCATCTTGGATGGTGAGTTTTAATTAGCTGCAGAAGTATGGTGATGCACTATCCTGTAATAGCAAGAGAAACATAGTTTGAAAATGCGAAGTACAAGAAATCACCCTGTTTATTAACGCAAAGACAGTTCTTCTGCAGCCTCCCATAAATTTGATTATAATGGAAGCTTCAAACTATAATAGGTCAGATTTTGAAATTAAGCTCATTGGAGCTGTATGTTAAAAAGAAGATTGGAAGAGATTATGCCCAGCATACTGACATCTGAGGGGGCTTGATGGCTCAGCGGTTAAAGACATTGAGCTAGTCAGAGAACCAACAGCCTGGGTTTGAGACCCAAGCTCCATGAGATAGGGCGAGCTCCCATGCCTTGCTCTAGGCTCCTGCCCACCTAGCAGATGGAAACCTGCAAATACAAGTAGATTAATAGATAGCACTTCGATAGGATGGTAACAGCATTTCATGTGCCTTTGGAGAATAGCCATGTTGACCGCATGACCACTGAAATTGTCTTTGGACAATGCTTGCTCCCTTGGCCAAGAAACGGAGATGAGCACCATGCCTTAGAGTCGGATATGAACTGAGAGGGAAGCTTCAACTTAGTGGTATCTTCTGTTTAATTTACATAAGTGTTGACTGATGCAGCATAGTTAACTAGTGATCTTTGACACTGAAATTAAGTGGCCCCCTTGATTTTTTTTTTCCTGGTCATTTTCAGAAATCGTGATGACAGGGTCTGTCTTTTCAAAAATACGGCCCACATGATAGCCTTTTGCTTCTTCTATTGTTGTTTTATTTTGTTACAGCTGGAAACAAATTATGTGGAATAGATGAGCTTAACTCTGGGCTTCTTTGCTCCAGTAAATCATTTAACATACGATTATGTGCCATCAAGTCAGTGTAGGATTTTAGTGAGCACATGGATAGACTTTCGCCAGGACAATCCGTCTTCAGAAAATAACTTTGAAGTAGAAAATGTAGGTGGCTAACTGACTGCTCTACATAGATTATATTTCTTCACTCTTTTCAGTACCCTTTAAACTGATAGGCTGGAATCCTAGTCAGAGTTTTACTACTAATATGGTAATAATTAAGTAGTTGCCCTTTTGGGAAAAAATGTTTTTCTTCTAATTTAGACAACTATGGGAACAGACTGCATCAGAGCATGGAACACTTTGAAATAAATATCTCTCAATTATTTAAACTGTACATTGCCCTATTGATCCGATACCAAGTTCTCTGTTTAATTTCTTGAATAATAAAAAAAAAATTCACAGTGAGAGAGTAACTTCCAAAGACAGAATTTGCTATGCCAAAAAACAAGGGAAAAATGAAAATAATAACCCAACGTTCTAAATACCTAATTTGGCTTTTGAATTCTAAGTCTGGCAAGAGAATGAAAGTTGACACATGGAAGAACGATAAAAGAGAGAGAAAATAGCCCCTGGGTTGATGGCTAGATGAGATTTTTCTGGGCGAGAACATGCTGAATTCTAATGCAGTACATGGTTTGGGGTTACTTTTCATTCAGCAACATTTAATCATGTGAGAGGCCAAAACTTGCACTGGCTTGTGTCAAAGGCAAGCTTACGTACAGCAGAGATAAATCCCTTTGGGACATCCAATTTATAGCTCAAAGAAATCTCTTGTTTCTGGAAGACACTGTTTGAATTCTAAGGAACTGTGGAACTAATTTCACGTGGATACCTATTTACTGGGCTTTGTTTCTCAAATTACAGCCCTCTTTTCTGTCTATGAAAGCACTCTTGCTTTTAAAAGTGAGGTTTTCCATTTCCAAAGGGTTCATGGAAAGAGCCCAAATCCTATCGTACATATTTAATGTGTCTTTTGGAATCCTATCTGCTGAGTTTACTAAATGAGATAAATGCCATTTAAGCATCTCTTAGTCATCTTCCTGCCTCTCTTTGCGAGTAAAACGATCCATTCTTCAAGAAATTGAACTAATAGAGAAAGGGTGTGGTGGTGCACGGCTGCAAGTAGATTCACCTCCATTGCAGCTGCACAAAATTCTCTCTGGATCAGGCGTGCCTCTCGTTACTTATGTCAAGCTCTAGAAATAACTTTTACAAGTAACTACTACCATAATGATTAACTGTTAGCTACCTAAGAGCCAAAGATTAATTTGGAGATCTCTTGTCACTAAAAATATAAAGGGGTGTGTAAACCGACACAATCACCCCTTAATGATTTGCTGTCAAATATGCTAAGAACAGTTATAGAATGTAGGTTAAATTTTGTTCCCTCCTCGTGCTTATGTTCGTTTGGAAGTAATTTTCTCAAAGCATATTTGCATAGGAATGAGAGACAGTGTAGAAGGTGAGGTGTTGAATCTGGGTCTTGTTACTTCTAATTCCACTCCACCATCAGCCATAAAATGCTGATGGGGAGCCCTGTCCTCTATATGGGGCTCCCCTTGAAGAGTATCCGGCGGCTGCAGTTGGTGCAGAGTGCAGCCGTGTGGGTGATTTTGGGGGCTCCTTGGAGCTCCCATATTACACCTCTCCTGCGCAAGCTGCACTGGCTCCCTATGGCCTTCCGGGTGCGATTCAAGGTGTTGGTTCTTACCTTTAAAGTGCTCCATGGCTTGGGATCCGGGTACTTACGGGACCGCCTGTTGCCACCATCAGCCTCCCGCCGGCCAGTGCGTTCCCACAGGGCAGGCCTCCTTGGGGTTCCATTGTCTGGACGTTGTCGTCTAGCAGCCCCAAGGGTTCGAGCCTTCTCTGTGGCAGCACCCTCCCTCTGGAACGAATTGCCCATGGAGATCCGGACTATCACAGACCTGCGGACCTTCCGGCGCGCATTAAAGACCCATTTGTTCCAACAGGCAGGTCTGGCCTAGCATTAATTATTTTGGGGTTTTTAAACTGATTTTAAATTTTAAATCTTATAATTTTTTATATTTTAATTATCCACTCAATTTAATTCTTTTTCATTGGTTTTAATGGTTATTTATTAATTGTTTCCTTTTAGATGGTTGTACATCGCCCTGAGTCCCTTCTCGGGAGTGGGGCGGTTTATAAATCCAGATAGATAGATAGATAGATAGATAGATATTATGGACAGTTTAAGCCTGAACCAACAAGTTGTTTTCAGGGAAAATAGGAGAAGGGAATGTGATATATGCCATTTTGAGCACCTGTTACAGAAGGTAACAAGGAAGGAAATAATGATATTTTGTATGTTATGCTCTTTATTTAATATATTCATCATCCTCAAAAGGCACATCTGTACAGTAGCTTTATTAAAACCACTCATTATTCCAACTAATTCATTTCATAAAACCATACAACCATCATCATTTGGGAGACAGGAAAGAAATTCCCAGATACAGTAAAAAAAAATGTCTGCAGTATTTCAAGACGTTTCAGTGGATAACTCAAATTGTTCTTTATAAATTGGAGCATCTTGAAAAGAAGCTTCAAACATTACAAGGAAGAAGAAAAACAATGTTTCTGCAAGCTCTTTTCTCCTTTGTAACCTTCCGCAAATGGGTGCTGTCCAGATGATCTGGATTTCAGTTCTCGTATTTCCTGACATTTGGCCTTGGATCCTGTTGGCGGGGAATATGGAGAGATGCAAATCCAGCACATCTGGAAGGCCACTTGGTTGCTTAGCTCGAGATGTTTGTTTGGTATTGCTAAATCTTTTACCCTGCCTTCAGTCTCCCAGAATTGCAGCCAACGGTATTCTTCTTTTCTAATACCCAAATGCTAGGAAGGAAACAAAATCAGCCTGTGATCTGTTGAATTCCTCTGTGAAAATGGAAAATTAAAGTTACACCCCTGTCCCTCAGAAGATTTCAAAAACTTGAAGAGGGAGACTGAAATGTGCTAACAACCTGCAGATGAAAATATTTCTTAGGGAGAATTCTAATTAAAATGTCAGTCTGGTTTGTTTTTAACTGAATCGACACATATTTGTAAACTATTCCCAGTAAAGAAGATGGAGTGAAGAGAGAGGTGGAAAAGTTAGCCAGTCTTTCTACTGGACCATCTCATACTAAAATAAAGATTAAAACTGGAGAGATGACGTAAGAGGGCTATGAAAAGTCTCAGATGAATTCACATTGAAAGATGGAAGTATGATCTGGACCACTTTTGACTATAGGTAGTCCTTGACTTACAACAGTTTGATCAGTGGCCGTTGAGAAAAGTGACTTAGGACCGTTTTTCATGCTTATGACCATTGCAGCATCCTCATGGTCATATGATTTACATTTGGATGTTTGACAGCTGGCTCATATTTGTAACTATCGCAGTGTCTCAGGTGATCCCCTTTTGCGACCTTCTGACAAGGGAAGTCCACGAGAAAGCAAGATTCATTTAACAACTGTACTCCTAATTTAACAATGCAGCAACTCAATTAACAAATGTGGCAAGAAAAGTCGCAAAATGGGGCAAAACTCAGAAATTAACAAATTTGTTACTTAGCAACGTAAACTTTGGGCTCAGTTGTGGTCCTAAGGCTAGGACTGCCTGTACTTTGCAAAATTGGGGCAACAGAATCATGGCAGTTGTCAGAAGGATAGGTTGCTCCTTCCTAAAGTACAATATCTAAATGAGCAATGGACTTACTTTAGATGTTAATCAGTTTCTTCCTGCCATTTTAATTCAGACAGTTTTTCTAGATTACCCTCTTGTATATTTTAGTTGTCTCCAGCCACCTTGCTCTTCCATGGAAATTATGAAAGTTTGAAGTCTGACTCGTCTGGAAGGCACCAGGTTGGCGAAAGTTGGTTTAGAATAATGGACTAGATTGTATTTCAAGAACTTTTTCCATCTCTCAGTGTCTTAATTGGCCCATCCGTGCAAGGATTTCTATGATTGCCCAATAGATTTGTAGATGGGCATTGCTAATTATCTTATTAACAGTGAACTTTGAAAAACTGGTACATGGTATGTACATTTTGCTTTTCATTCCTCTAGGATGCCACTGTCTACAATTTCCCTGCTGTTCCAGGATGTCTGTCTAGGTGTTTATTTATGAGTCTGCATGGACTTCTCACAAACACTCTATAATCCACACAATTAAAAGCAGACAAGGCTGCTTTATTACATGATGATATGTTAGAATGCCACCATCTTTACCATATTAGCTGGGCAATATAAATTAAGTTCTGTAGTTCATCTTGACCCATGACATAGAAATGTATCTGTTGCAACTAGGACCATCATGTTGCTTGCGTATAGCGACAAAACTGGTTTCCATAGTACTGTACAGTTACATCACTATTAAAATGTTTAAGTGCCCTAAACATGCAATTTTGTTGTGAGCAAAAAAAAAAAAAAAGGATAAATATTACTGGGATAATTCAGAAACTGCTTTATAAATTTTTAGAAAATTTATCAAGCTAGCTCTTGGCTATTTTGTCATTTTAGATGTTCTGACTACAGTCTGCTTTTTTCATCAATGGTTAGACAGCAAGTTTACATTACACTTTCTTTTGTTAGCTCAATATTTGTTAGTGCAGATCTACTCTATACAAACAGAGTATAGATTCAGATTTAGAGTAATGCTGTCATATTTGAGGAACAAAAGTGCATTACATAGCCTGATACAGCTTTAGTTAGAAAAAGACCCTCCTTCATAATGGCATGCATTGTTACAGCTACCTTACATTCTGTGCAGTTTTGTTAAAGATGCAAATGTTTAGAAGCATGGATAAAAAAGTACCAAATCAAGTTAAAACATAGAATTGGTTAACAACTCTACATCTCTCTCTCTCTCTCTCTCTCTCTCTCCCTCCCTCCCTCCCTCAACAAGAGTTACTTATAAATTCTCAGAATAATTCCATTTTCCAAGTTATAAGTATGGAAACTCCAGGACAGTCATGGGCCACACATTAATTTGCTATGCTTCAGGGTCTTGTTTCACCCATTGATTTCCAAGGGTTTAAAAGAATTGTACCTATTATCTTTGAATCCACATAAATCAACTGCCAGGAATTGCTTTTTGTTTTAAAGACAGTTTAACATAATGATTCGCAAGGCTGTTCAGTCACAATAGATGCTAAAGGCAACATTTCCTGAATGTTTGTATCACAAGTGGGGATACGTTATGCTAGAACAGGTTCATTCAAATCTGGCAATATCCTCAACTCTCTATTCTGAATATGCCCTACAAACAGTTTTCCTGTAATCCAGTCTTCTGGCTCCAGCTCTGTTGCATTAAGGACTGAAGGTGCAAATATCTTTACTTACAAAGAGCATTGGGTGAATAGAAAGTGATCTGCCAAAATGTGGAACGAACAATTGTATTTTGCCCAGAGAGTAGATGTTTCTATACATGTGAAAATTAGTTTTGTTATCAACTGATTTATCTGGAAATGAGTTTTTGCTGATTGAAAACATTAAAAAAAAACCTGTGATTGGGATTCAAATATATGGGAGAGGGTTTATGTCCTCTCTTCAGTGGTCTTGTAAAAATGCATGTAGAATTGGAAAGTATAAATGTTTATATGAAGAAAAGGATTGATTTTATATGAATAAATTGAACAGTATTATAAAAATAAGAAACATTTCATCCTTTGTAACTATGGAATGGCTTTCTAAGAGCCCTTTTGGAAGGAGATGAGACTGTCTAATGTCAGTTATCCATTTGACCAAATAATTTGCAGAGATTTGGAGACTTTCTGAGGGCCACAGTATAATCACTCTCTTGCCTCAAAAAGAAAGAAAAATGGCAAGAGCTTTTTCATTTGCCCTTATGGGTGATTGTACAGCGCTGTCCTTAACCAGAACTTTCAATGAACTATTAAGTATTAAGTATGCAAAACATTTTTTGGCAACTGAAGTGAAACTTGGAATCTGAGTTATGCTTACTAGTGGGAGGAAGAACATGCATCTCATATGTGGACAACGTCTGAATTATGCAAGCAGTAACCATTTTAAAATTGCTTTAAAAAAATATATTCTATAGCTCTTCCTTTAGGTGACATGGCTTATTGAATAACAGAGAGATTTGCTCTCAGGCGATTGAAGAAAATGAATAACCAACAAGGGTAACTTAGAGCTCTAAAGGTTCAGCTTGGGCTCCTCTTCCCTCCTCGTGAATACTTTGAGGAAGTCAGAAAGACACATTAGAAGTCTGGATTCCCTTTTGGATTCAGCACCTGCATTTCCTCCTGCTTTTGTTGTTTTGTTAACAATTTAACTAGAAAAAAAAAATAGACAGGAACCCCATCCTACAAGTAGTCCTTGACTTACCACCATAATTGACCCCCAAAAAAATTTCTGTTGTTGAATGAGACATTTGTTAATTGAGTTTTGCCCCATGTTATGACTTTTCTTGCCCCAGTTGTTAAGCAGTGCAGTTGATTAATTAGTAACCCAGTTGTTAAGTGAATCTGGCTTCCCCAATGACCTTGCTTATCAGAAGATCGCAAAAGGGGATCATATGATTCTTGCACACTGTGACGTCATGAATATGAGTCAGCTGCCGAGCATCTCAATTGTGATTACATGGTCACGGCGATGCTGCAAAGATCGTAACTGTGAAAAACGGTCGTAAGTCACCTTTTTTTAGTGTTGTCGTAACTTTGGTCATTAAACGAATGGCCTCAAGCTGAGGACTACAGGTAATTAATTTTCCTAATTTTTAGATTTTTAATTGTATTTATTGGTAGTACATTATATCACACTTTAATTAATGATGTACAGTTGTTCGAATTACAGTGCCAGTTTGGAAAACAGGAAATAAATAATTGTAAGAACATAGCTTTCCATTGGGTATAAAATTACTAGAAAAGAGTTTCCCTCCTATATAGGTCACTGATGATTTTTGAGTTTGGGGAATTGCATACATATTATGCAGATCTGAAAGCTATTAAGTTTGGTGCACTGAGATAGCTTTAAGTGGAATTAAGCAGAGAAAAATCATACAGAAAACTAAAAATAAGTATTTCTTGAAATGCTGCAAGGATTTTTGTCAGGGGGGTGGGGTGGGGTGGGTTAAAGTCTTCAGATGATAGAATGTACAGATGATCAAAGTCAACCCTGAAATGCCTGAGACCTAGGTTTCTTTTTTTCTCTTTTGACTATCTTTCCATTGAGTCTTTAATCTGTTACTTTAATAAAGTACTTGAAGTATAATTAGGTCCCAACTCTGTTGAATGGAAACCCCATCTAGTATGGATAATGCTAAGCATGATGAGTTATTTTAAAATTTTGGATGTGAGTGCTGCTAGAGACTATCAGACCTGAATTTAAGTGGCTAAGAAGGTGTGAATAAATCCTGAGGAATTCTAGCTTCTTAATGGATGAGTAGTAAGGATCTGCTATTCTTTAATAGCTAGCTGAATTGCTTTCAGCTTTGTATATATATAGATCTTACACAGTGCTACACAGTTGATACTATTTTAATGCACAGAAGTTATATATTGTCAGCTCTCCAATGGACATTAGAAAATCATAGCATGCTGCTGTTGAATTATTAGATTATATGTTACTGTTTTTTGAACGACTTAGCTTGGTATTTTGTGGAAATAGAAGCAAATTCCCAGGTGGCCTTAAGACAGGTTCTTACAAGCCCACTTATCCAACAGGAATTACAGTGGTGTCTGTAGCATATACGACAGGATAAAGCCTTTGGTACTATTCAGGAGGATTAATACTGCCTTTAAGTTTATTACAAAAAAATGTTAGCATTTTGGATAGCTACAGAAGTACAGAACATTCAGTTTAAGGCCAGGGCTGGACAATAATTGGTATAATACGTTCTGATGTCAATCCAATGTACATCAACTACCATTGGCAATGAGGG
The DNA here is from genome assembly GCA_017656035.1 of Myanophis thanlyinensis. Taxonomy (NCBI): domain Eukaryota; kingdom Metazoa; phylum Chordata; class Lepidosauria; order Squamata; family Homalopsidae; genus Myanophis; species Myanophis thanlyinensis. Next base: position 1,417 of record JAEANM010006560.1, on the reverse strand, counting down.
GGAAAGATCCATCCTTTTTAGTCCCCTGAAAAAAACCCACTTCCCTCCCCAAGACGGGTGTTCATTAATTGACTGCAAGAGAAATTGTCATCTTTGAGTCTAACAGACTGCAGTAATGAAGGGTATTCAACCTTCTTTTTTTCTTCCATCCCTGTATTACCAGCCGGATATCTTTCTTGGCATACATAAGAAATTGTTTACATAGACCTGCTTTTGGGATGATAAAGTAGTTTGATCATTCTGGCTCTGCTAATGATGTACATGTTTACTTTTGTTGCAAGAAGAAAATACTTGCATTTTCCATTGAGCTATTTGTTTCTGATGTTCCTATAGGTTTTGTTGAGCCTTGGAATTAAATTGTAAGGATGTTTTATTTCAATGTTTATGCAATAAAACTTGTGATTTGCTTAGAAACAAAGACTATCGTGACCAGTTGTGGCTGACAAGTTGTTCACATGACTTATTGATATTGGTTGCCTTTCCAAAATCCTTTTTTCTAATTCTTTGTGGCGCTTCAGAGTTCATAAAACATAAAATAACAGGGTCAGAAAGGACCTTTGGAGATCTTCTAGTCCAACCCCTGCTCCTTGTACAGGCAAACTGCCAGGAAGCTGACCAACACTAGAGCTGATGAAAGTCTTAATTTCCAAAATGTCCATAAAGTCAGAGCCACCTCCAGGGTTTGTCTGCATTCTAACCTTGCATCTTGCTATCCAGCTGTTGATCTTGGCTTATGGCAGTCTCTCTTTTGCTTCCCTTCCATTACTGCAAAGATCAAAAAAATTCTTTCCCTGGAAGACTGAAATCGAATTTTTGCAACCTGAGTTAAGTGTTACTTGACTGTGGATTGGTTTTGTTTTGTTTTTGGTTTTTTTTTTTTTGTTTCATCTCTGGCTCTCTAACCTGCAGGGTTTCTCAGCCAGCTTATACTATGACAAAAGCAAATCTTGTGAATGGTGTGTATGTGCCCAGTAGCAAAAAAACTCATAGCGTTTGGGGCTGCTCTGAGCATAAAGCAAAGTCTGATATTGAGGTGGGAATTTAGGGAGTTCAAGTAAGTAGCAAGTATTACATGAAACCATTGATTCAAACAGATTGTGTTTCATCCAATGGGCATATGGTTTTATAACATATCTCCACTGCACACCCGGTTATTGTCGAGACCCTTTCCCCCTGGAGTTCTCACAATTTGCAAAGTGTATAGGTAAAATCCATGTTGATTGGGAATTCTGGAAATTGAAGTACAGGTTATGTCGAGGGCACTCAGTTGGCGATTGCTTTTGTAAGGAATCACACTCTCTCATCCCATCTTTAAAAAATGAAGTATCTGTTGGACCATCACCGACCTGAGAGTTTTCCGACGTGCGTTAAAAACCCACCTGTTCCAATTAGCTGGTCTGGCCTGATACCTTGATAC
>JAEANM010006559.1:0-18501 GCA_017656035.1 Myanophis thanlyinensis | reverse complement strand
TAATAGTATTTTAATAAGCAGCAAATTTAATGTTTTTAGATTGGTTTTTAGAATTTGTTATATTTTGTTTTTACCTGATGTGAACAGCCCCGAGTCCTTGCGGAGATGGGGCGGTATATAAATGTGATAAATAAAAATAAAGTAGGAGTATATGTGGCTTCTGGGGCCTGAGGCCTATAAAGAGTAAAATCTCCCTGCCTCTCAGTAGTGGAGTAGTGGCTGGGGCAGGGCTAAACAATGTCTCTCTGCTGCCCTCTGGTGACAGGGAATATTATCTTGACTGTGCAGAATCTCCCATTGTCTGAGGGAAGAGGATAAATGATCAGATCATATCCGGTATAGCTCAAAACCTTCTCTCTGCCTTGGAGAATTCTCTATGGCCCTTTGCCTGCTTGAGGTTAGCCTCTCCTCAGGCTTGGCAGACTTATGTAAGGCCCTGACCTTGATCTTGAGGCTGCTCTAGAAGTGGATTTTGAGCCTCTGGCCTGCTTTTTTTTGAGCAGGAGGGTCCTCGGCCTGTTGTGTTTTCATGGAGTCACTGTGCAGTTGTGAGCTGCCCTCCATGTAAAGGCTGAGGGGTTTGAATTACTCAAAAGCCTGATATCCTGCTGGCAGGACTGAAATCTGACAGGAGAAGTTTAAAAAGCAGTTAGTGGCTCAGCTCGTTTGCCCAGCAATAGATGAATCAATTGGTGGCTCAGCACTATAAGCTGATCTGGCCAGCAACAGGTTGCCAATTGGTGGTTCAACGCTATGGGTTGATCTGCCCAGCAACAGTTTGTCGATTGGTGGCTTAGCGCTACAGGCTGTTCTGCCCAGCAACAGAAGGTCTCACTGTTTTATGGCGTGAATCAGGCCTGCGCCCACAGACAAAGTGCTGCTCCAAATGCCAAGTATAGGCAAACGGCAGAATAGTTGCAATGCCAGTGACATGTTTGGCAGTTCAGATGAAGACCGTAGCACCGGTTGTTCTCACAAGTTTAAAAGGAGCTAGCCACTTTTTCCCTTTCACTTCTGTCAACTGTAGATCAGCAATGCTTGAAAAATTCAAACCGCGATTGCTGCTTTTATTCCCCCTCAGCTCCTTGTCACACCAGTGGAGTTCTCCCCCTCCAACTAACTGCTCTATCAGTTTCCAGTGCTAGCTGACAGGAATAAAGAATAGTCTTAAGTCTCCTTAACCCATGCTTGGATTCTCTGCCTCAGCACAACGGAGAAGCCTAAGCTCTAGTGTAGACCCAACTTCTCACTCCCAACCCACCCCAGAGCAACCAACAAAACCAGCACCTCATTTTCACTAGCAGAGGCACTGGGCGCTTGTGTCCTTTGCTATTTCTAGGCCAGCCCCGAGGGCCAGATCTAAGCACCCTATAGGTGGAATCCAGCCAGCAGGCCTTAAGTTTGACATCCCTGCTCTATGGCATAGAGGCCGGTCCTTTGCTGTTATCAGGGCAACCCCGCAGAACTAGCCACATTGTGGGCAGGATCTTCCCCACGGGTCTTGAGTTTGATACCCCTGATTTACTATTAAGTATCAGCAAAGGCTTATCTGTGGCAGCTTCTAATATGAAATATGTTGAGAAACATTTTAATTTTTTTAATATAATAAAAGATCCCTGTCCTTTTAAAGCTGATTTTTTGCACAGGACAGTATATTAACAGTAGTTTTAGCTAACTTTATTTCAATATTCCTTAAAAACATTCAGATCTATTATTATCTTATTGGCTTATAATTTTTATTATGCCCTTTCTGCATTCTTATTTTTTGGTGATGCTAGAATCTATAACTTTGGGAGTACAAATTCCAAGAAAGGGGACTTGGAAAACAGGTCAGACTAAATATAATCTGCTGGAGAAAGAAACACCAACCAACACTGTTATTTTTTTTCTTTTTCTTTTGTTTATTATTGTTTTCTTTTTTCTTCCTTTTATTTGTTAGATGGTCTTTATTTGCATTTGGGGCTTCTAGGGGGGAATATTTTTGTATGTTTTTTAAAACCTGCAATAAAATAACTTTTTAAAAAATCCACTCTGGTTTATTACAGACCAACAATTGCAGTAAGGACATTGGAAGATGTTCCCCAAGGTTGGAAGATATACAGCTAGTGGTTGAGAAAGAGCAGAGAGAAAATACAAGTAATACTATTACTTATTATATAGACGTAAATAAAAATAAAAAGACATCCAACTGCTAATATGTTGTTGCAAAAATGTACAGCATTGATATGTTGAAGCCAGAACCAAACAATATTGTCACAAATGAAACATCATAATTAAATATTATCATTCTGGGAGTCAGAAACTATAATAGTTAAATATTATCATTCTGGGAGTCAGAAACCTTGCAGGGGCCCAAAACAGACATGGCAAGACATCATCAACAAAGATATGCAAGCCGTGGGTCTGCGGCCTGGAGATGCAGATGACTGCAAAGTGGCGTTTAATGATCCGAAAAACAGACCCTGAAGTTGTGGGAATACGCTAGGACAGAGGTGTCAAACTCAAGGCCCGCAGGCCCAATCTGGCCAATGGGGTATTTAAATCTGGCCTGCAAGGCCCCCTGGAAATAGCAAAGAACCAAACTGCGGTGTCTCTGGCAACCAAAATGGGGTGCCGGGGGAACCACATGCACCTCCACCCCATTTTCAGCATGGACGGCCTCCCAGAGCACTCTGCCAACCAAAATGGGGCACGGGGAGGCCATGCGCAACCCCCTGCACCCCATTTGGTCAGCTGCAGGAAGTCATGCAGGCTGAGAACAGGTTGTAAGGAACCTTGTATGGCCTCCTGCCCCCCCCCCCCCCATTTTGGTTGGCAGGGTACTGCAGGAGGATCCATCCCATCTCCCCCTCTCCCCCACCCAGCCAGCCTACAGAAAACTACAATGCTGATCCGGCCCTTGAAGCAATCTGACACCCCTGTGCTAGGAAGAAGAAAAAGAAAAAGAAGAATCAGAAGCCATAAGGGACTGGAACAGGTCACTTCACATCCTTTCAATGCAAACAATGAAAAGCATAGAAAAAAATGAGTATTTAATATTAACAAAATCAAATTTTTAAGTACAACCTCCAAAGTGACAAAATGAAAGCAATCTGAATCAAAGTCAAGTCACCACAATAATCCAAGTTTTATATTCCAATAATGAAAATATTCAACTTTCACTTCCCAGATTCAGGGGATTTGGAGGTTGAATGCTTTAATAATGACTTACAATACCTTGTTGATACAGAAACTACCTCCCCCCCAATCATACTAATTACAGGAGAGTAGAATGCTGAAGTTGGAAGAATAAACAAGTTGGAAGTAAATAAGTACTATGAACAATGAAAATTTGGCCTCAGAATACCACATGAAGCTAAGTAAATTTGCCTTTGTTAATGTCATTGTGCAAAACAACAGTCCATAGCAAATAATGGGTTTGTTTAATGACCATGGCATTTGCTTACTGGTCATTGCAGAAAAGTCGTAAAATCAGGCACAGTCTCATATGGTAACCCACTTTATGACTGACACAATTTACAACCAAAATTGTGGGCTTAATTATGATTGTTAACTTGACAACTAACTTTATTTTTTTATGCGACTTGCCAGGACTCTTTCTTTTTATTGCAGACTATATAAATATGTTTAATTAATCTATAAATACGCTGCAAGCAAAGACAGCTTTATTCTGTCTGATTGCAACTCAAATCACAAATTTCTTGGAAAGTTGTTACTTCAAATAAAAGAATATTATCAGTACATCACAATACTAGCTCAGCAATATTCCATATACTTATGCAGAGAAGGAAATAAATATAATGGATTAAACACAGTACGTGGGCTTAAATTTGTCTTTTCGTTAAATATGAAGTAAACAAATACACCCTGAAAGGCAATTTAAGAAAAGCAGTATGCAAGTGACACAGAGAAACTATATACTGAATTGTTATTCTTAAAGAAACTGGCAATAAACAGCTGAATGGGAAATCAAGAGATTTATTTAAGAAATGCTGGGAAATTAAGGGAAACTTTTTTGTAAACATGGGCATGACAAAAAATGGAAAATATCTATTATATTATAGATAGATATAAAAAAGAGATGGTGCAAACATGCAGAAAATTGATGACACTTATAACAGTGGCGCACTGGTTAGAATCACCGGCTGCCAGCAGTTTGGCAGTTCGGTTTCACCAGCTCAGCCTTCCATCCTTCCAATGTCAATAAAATGAGGACCCAGACTGTTGGGGGCAATATGCTGACTCTGTAAACCACTTAGAAAGGGTTGTAAAAGAACTGTGAAGTGGTATATAAGTCTAAGTGCTATTGCTATAAGTAGTATTTGGGTTATGATGGCAATTGGGATCAGGACTGTCATTGCTAAGCAAAGTTGTGAAGTACAGGTAGTCCTCAACTTATGTCCACAATTGAATCCAAAATTTCTGTTGTTAAGTGAGACATTTGTTAAGTGAATTTTGTCCCATTTTATGACCTTTCTTGCCTCAGTTATTAAGTGAATCATTGAAGTTGCTAAATTAGTAACCCAATTGTTAAGTAATCTGGCTTGTCCACTGACTTTGCTTATCAAAAGGTTACAAAAGATGACCCCATGATCTTGGGACACAGCAGCAGTTGTAAATATGAACCAGTTGCCCAGCATCTAAATTTTGATCACATGAGCATAAGACTGCTACAAAGGTCATAAGTGTGAAAAACAGTAATAAGTTACTTTTTTCAGTGCTATTGTAGCTTTGAATGGTCACTAACTGAACTGTTGTAAATCAAAGATTACCTGTATGACTGCATTGCTTAACAATGACAATCTATCAGTCCCAGTTGCACAGAACAGTCTGTGCATGACTGGAGAAGTCAGGGGATGTGGCCCTGCACAAGCAGGGGAAATGAATGGCACGGTGCCTCATGAACACAGGGTGACCAGATGAACGAATGGGGCATCAATATGTGAGTATAGCCTTACCAAAACAACTTGAGATCTTTTCCCTGCTGGCTTCCCCATTGTTTGTAGGAAGCTGTCAAAGAAGGTGATCATATAAGTGCAGGGTGTTACAATTGTGAGCTGGTTGCAAAGTACCCAATTAGGTGGCACAGTAGCCAAAAGTTTGAGGATCGGTCGTAAGAATCAATTTTCAGAACCAGGACAATTTTGGTCAGTTAGCAAGCACTACTAGTACATAGATTAGATAACTGAAGTTCTTGAAAGTAAAATGAAATGGACCCAAAAAAACACATCAAACAATGAAACTGCAGAAATTGGTGACAACATAGAACTGTTTAAAATCTTGCAATACAATGCTACATATGATTTATAAATGCACAAAGAAAGCACAATAGTGGACACAGGACTAGGAAAAAAAATCAATCCATATTCCAATAATGAAAGTGCTTAAGGATGCTCACAGTATCAAACAACACATCCTAATAAAATAGCTTAGATGTTAGTGAAATAATATTCCAGGTTTTGTAATCAAGACTTCAACAATGCAAGACATGAGAATGCTCAGATATACAATGAAAACTGGATTTAAAAGAGGCACAAGAAGGCAAAATCAGAATAGGATATAGAGCAATCTAATGATTCAAAATTGAGAAAGGTTTTTTTCAATCCAGTATATTTAAATAATAAAACTGGCAAAAATAAACCAACAATTTATTATTAATAAAAACCTAACCATTTTTATACTTGATAGAAATTACAGTAGAATAAGACCAAACCACCAGAAAAATGAACTTTGTGGTTGGATCGTTCTGATGCATACAATTAGAAATATCAAGGGGTTACAGTCAGTCAAATATAGCAAGCATTTGGTTTGGCCATCCTTCTATATCATCGCTGTCTTTGGAAACAAAAGGGAGCCTCACAGGCAAGAGTGCTATTGCCAGCTTTATCCACATGCTAGCTAACCTTTTGCTGGACAGGTTAGACCTAGTTATAGTTGTTCTTCTATGGATATGTCACATTTAGATTATTGTACATTGAGTCCAAAGCCGCAGCTGATGTAAACAACAAAACTAACATGCTGACTGGGATACCTGGCCAAGATCATATTAACTGGCAGCAACTTAGAAATCCTAAATAATTTGGAAAAGGAATGATGGGCAAGTGACACTATTTTGTTTTTGTTTTCTTATTTTTCCACTTTTTAAATAAATATAATTTATAATGCTTTAATTTGCTTTTAATATTATATTGTAATATTTTTAAATAATTTTGAGTTTCAAAGATTCCACTGTATTGGATATAGTGCATAAATATATTAATATTTCTTTTCAATATTAATAATATTGAAAAAAATATTGGGATAGCAATTCTGTTGCTAAGTCACATGGTCATTAAGCAAAACATGAGATTTTGACAGATATACAGCCTGACTTCCTGTGGTTCAGTAAATCACCTATGACCATTAAATGAGATATCATGTGACTATTGTGGAAAGTCAACTGTCAAGTATGCAAATGGTGTTCACCTAACCTTAGGATGGTTATCTGATGTTTATAAACATCCATTGGCTGTGTAATACTCATATTTGATCACGTGATCACAGGGATGCTGCCACACGCGAGGACTGGTCATAAAGTTACTTTACTGCTTTTTCAAAACCATAACAACTGGTTGTTAAACAGGGCAGTCATTAAACAAACTCTACTTGTACAAAATCCTTCAAATGTAGAAATGCAAAATTGCTGGGGTTCAAATAAGAACATCTACAAACTTTAACTGAATAAGTAGATGTGAAAGTTCTGCCTGTAACAAGTTGGACAAAGCTATGTACACTGCTGCTTCTTTTTCAATTACAAAGCAAAATGTTAGTCTAGGATACCTCTATGCACTGAAAAACAAACAGTATTTTGATTTTGTTGATAGTGTAAGCCAAAACAATACTGAGATGGCCAAATGGAGAGAAATCATTCCTTTTAAGATGAATTTAATTCAGTAAAAAAGAAATCCACTGAAAACATTATTCCTCTTCTCCTTTACACTGCAATCTCTGATACAGTTTACAGTTAATGATTCATCATTCTCCTGTGAAGGAACTTGTGTATTGCAGACTGTGGAAATTTTACACATAGCTCTGGAATCCTTTAATTTGTCTGTGAAACTGAAAATGATCTGACTCTAACCAATAAAGTGGAAATTCCAGGTAGTATTTTTCACGACTAGATCTGTGTAACAGTAGTAAAAGGCAATGACTGTACTCCTTACATTTACAATATATAGAGCAACAATTCAAAGCAGTATCAAGATGCTCACGCTTTACAGATTGGAAAATAAAGGTTACAAATCAGTGGTGGTAGTTACTGTTAGTTCTTTTATAAACAGTTACTGTCCTCAAAGAGAAAAAGACTTCACGGAATTAAACTATATTATAGCAATGAAAATTCATTTGAAAACATCAACAGTTTAAATAAAGACAAAATGTATTAACAAATCAGTTAACAATACTAGTTTAAAAATATCTACATTGTATCTATCTTAAACAATTCAGCAATTCATTTTAAAAATTATAGTAATCAGAAGCTTTCCTATAGTGAACGAGCAGCAAAAGCAAAAATAAAAACCTTTAAATATTATATTGCTTTAAAGAAATACAATCAAGCTATTACAGAGCTCTGTATCTATATGCACAGCTCCAATGTGAACAATGATGGACAATGGATCTTGTTGAGTAACCTTCAAAAATTCTGAATACCATACACAATTGTATGAATGGATCATAATGTTGTCCTTTCTCCAACCACAGGAAAGATACATTTACCACAGTTACCCAACTGGAACCAGCAAACTTTTAATTCCTGGAAGAGAGATCATATGTGGTCTCTAATCCTGTGAAAAGTACATTTTTCATGCAAGTAAATGGACAATAAAGAAATCATTTACAGAACATGCATCTTCACCAGACTGTTGACTGACTAGCAGCAGCCACACACTAGAGTTACAAATTCATTTTAAAGTGTTATATTGGCAACCTATCATATGCTACAGCTAATACACTATGTGGTAAATAATTGTTATGGTTTGCAAATATTATGTTCATTTAATATAATGTACTGTACAGTAGTTTCTCTGACAACTACTTTTTTCAAACTACTATCAACTACTGATAATAGGGTTGCCTCTTCTTTCTAGGCTGGCTTCTGTACCAAGAAAAGCTGATCTGACTCTTAATTTTTCGAAGTTGGTTTCCAAATGGAACTACAAATTTTTGTGGTTTTTATTGATTTGACTGCAGCTTGTGACACAGGGTGGCTTGATGGTTTGATGCTCAAGCTGAAGGAAACTATTCTGTGTCTTAAAGCAACAAGCTTCTGAAGACCATGTTTAAAAATTGATACTTAAAGGTAACTGTAGATGGCACCACTAGTAAATTCTTCTCCATTAAGAATAGGTTCTAGCCCTGCTCCTATTTAATCTATATAGTAGTGGTTTACCAGTAACCAACACTGAAAAATGTTGCTATCCTGCTGATATGGCACTAGCTATCCAAACCAAGGATTTTGAAGAAGCAGAATACATTCTTACTTAGGATTAGAGATCATTAAGTCATTATGAGAAGTGACAACTATGGACCAAACCAAATAAAACTGAGGTATGTGCTTTCCATCTAAACAAATGTACAGCAAAGAAAGAGTTAACATAGCTTATTGTGGAAAAAGAATAAAACACAACTACCACCCAAAATATCTTGGAATAACCTTTGACTGATCCCTTACATTTGGAAACTACCTTGAAATAATCAGACAAAAATTGAAAATCAGGAACAACTTGATCAGAAAAATCACAGGAACAAGCCAAAATATTATGTATACTATAGTGGCATAATCATTAGTATATTCCAGTGGTTCCTAAAGTGGAAAGTTGGGGAGTTGAAGTTAGATAGTAGCTAACTCAGAGACTTGATCTTTTCACATGCCTTCTCACCAGAAGCAAGGTTGTTTTCGCTCACACCTGATGTGGCGGGCTGGGAAGATGAATTCTGGTTGCCACCCAAAGTGGATTGGGGCAGAGGCTGGCATGTGATGTATTGGGGAAAAGAACTTTCACTTTACTTGGGTGGAGAAAATGGGGGCTTTTCAGACTCGGGTTTTCTCCAGACATACCAGTTGTCAGATCTGCCTCGATCAGATCCCAAGAAATGAAGACCCTGAATCCATTGTTGTCGAAAACAGGTAGCTTTTACTGGGATATGAAACAAATGCAGAAAAAGTGAAATCAAATTGCGGGAAATTGTACATATCAAAAGAATCCCTCAAATCCTCCACCCAGAGTCTGACGAAGATCGTCCACTCCTTAGTTTTCAAAGGGTCATGAGGCAGGCATCTGCAGGTGTTGGTTACTTCTCCGGGATGGTTGGCCTTGAGCAGGCATAAACATCATGACTAAAATATGCAAGGGCCTCTACACACAAGCACTCTTTCCCCCCCCCCCATATCTCCCAGCTCCCCCTCCCCCTGTTACTATGGCAGCCAATAAGAGTGAAGCTTCAGCAGAAGAAAGTAGAAACTTGGAGGCTGACAGTACAATGTCTTCAATAAAATCTTATTCTAAAGACTTTTGTTTCTTTAGAGTTTTGGTTAAATTGTGGGTGCTGTGTGGAACCCTGACAGGGTGCTGACCTAGTACCTCCTTAGCAGTTGATATGGGCCTTGGCTACCACATTGTCTGTCAAAACAAGGACATGCCTGGCCCAACATCATGCTCTGAAATATCTGTAGATCCAGGTGTACTGCTTGGAGCTCGAGCCAGTTGATGTTGTGGGAGAGCTCCTGTGGAATCCAACTGTCTTGTGCCATCTGGTGCTGCAAGTGGGCTCCCCAACAGAACAGAGTGGCGTCTGTCGTGATGGATAAATGAATGGGTTCCTGGACTAGGCAACCCTGTCGAGCGCTTGAGACTTCCACCACTGGAAGGACCATAAAACAGTCTGTGCAACTCGGACCTTTAGCTGCGAATGGCTCCTGCCTGACCTCTGATAAAGAGGAGCCATTGCAGAGGTCTGGCATGCAGCTTTGCCCATGGCAAAATGGTAATGCATGACACCATCCTTCCCAGTAGTTGCGAGAGTGGGGCCAAGGCTACCTTACTCTCTTTTTGGATGCAACTTTGCAGAACTTACAAGCTTGCTCGCTGATCCTGGGAAAGGTAAACTATGCAATCCAGTGAGTCTATAACTGCTCCTAGATGAAGCAACCGGTTGGTTGGGGTCATGTAGCTCTATGTTGATGGAGAAGCCGTGATCCTGTAACACCTAGACAGCCGTCTGCAGTTCTTCCCTTGCCCTAGGACCCAAGGAAGACTGAATCAGTATGTTGTCCAAGTAGCATTGGACCCTGACCGGAATAGTTCAGAGAAATGCTGCCAGAGCTGCCATTAACTTTATAAACACCCTGGGTGTTTATAACAGGCCGAACAGTAAGGCCTGGAACTGATAATGGTGTCCCATGTAAAAGAAGTGTAGGTATTTCCAGTGCAATGGGAGGATGGGGACATATAGATACACCTCTGTAAAGTCAATTGAAGTGAAGAAATCTCCCTCCTGCATGGATTCCAAGATGCTGTGTAGTGACTGCATCTTGGAGAGGTGGTCCACTAGATGGGTGTTCAGCCGTTTCATGTCCCGGATGGCTCTCCCCCCCCCCCCAGGGCTTTGGGATGACAAAAAGTACAGAATAGAAACCTTGTCCCTCGTTGGTCCTCTGGTATCTGTTGTATCACCCGATACAGTGTTGTATGGCAGTATCCATGAAGGCTTTTTTGCGGTGCTCCTTGGAGTGGGACAACAAAGGAACATCCTTGGGGGTATGGAGAGAAACTCAAGGGATAGGCCCGACCTGACCATGCTTCAAATCCAAGCATCCATCATGGTTTCCTCCCATTGGTTGGTGAAGAACACCAGGCAGCCACCAATGGGAAGGTTGAATCTGTTGTCACCTTGAGCTTCCTTCCCCTTGAAAGGGCTGCTTGGTCTGGAATTGTTGCCTACCCATGTAGCCCCTGTCCGACTGCCACTCCTGTTGCTGAGGATATGGTCGATGTGAAGATGTGGAAGGTTCCTCGGAGGCCCTGAAAGAAGGATGTAGGAAATATGGTGACGGTCTGCAGTCCGCCTACCTAGATCTGGAAGACATCCTCTTTTTCCCCTCCTTGGTGTCAACCAGGATGGGTTCCAAAGCCTCTATTTGTGTTTAGTGTCCGCTTGCCAGTGACAGAGCCTACAGGTGGTCACCGTAGAATCTATGGACCTAGAAGCAAACTTTGCTGCATTTAAGGTGGAATCTGCAGAAAACTGTGCTGCTGCAATTAATTTGTTGATGTCCTGGTGTGCTCTGAGACCATCTGCCGGAGTCTGTCCTGAAGTAGACGAAGCCACAGCAGTGATGCCCAAGTAAAGAAGGAGGCCATTGTGGAGGCCTTGACAGCCCAGGCAGCTATCTGATGGCTTCCATGGAGGATTTATTTTGCTTTCTTGTCTTCCCTCTTTAAAGCGTCATCCACATCCATTAATAGCACACTGAAGGAAGCGAGAACCGCTACTGGGGCATCCACAGATGGAGTTTGCAAGGCTGCATCAAATTCTGCTGCTACGTTATAAAAACATCTTTTAGAAGTATGCAAGGGAGGGCAGGCCCCTGACGATATCCACTGTCTCTGAATAATGTCCCTGAACAGCTGGGGCATCAGAATCTACTCCGGCTTTCTGGTATATTCAAAAAACAGGAGCTGTTTGGCATCTTGAGTTCCCAAGGCCAAACCCGCCTCAAGTGCCGAGGAGTCCTCTCCCAGCTGAGTGGTAGCCTTAGTCTTGTTCAACAGGGTTTGAACAAGGCTGGCCGGAAAAATTCTGTGAACACTGGTGGCTCTGGGTGATCGTCCTCATCCGCAGAGAGCATCAGTTCCTCCTCTCCAGAATAGTGTTCCCAACTCTGATCAGAGGAAGATGGAGAGCTGGGTCCATGTGATTCACATATTTCCACCCAGTGCTGTGGGATAGAAATAGACTACTGATGGAGACCTTCCATAGTCCCCATTGATGCAGCAGGCAGTTGACACTGCAGGATTCGCGACTGACAATGAGATTAAGTCCGTGAACCATGGTCTCCTGGGCCAGTAAGGAGCCACTAGGATCAATTTGGCCTCCTCTTCCAGTATCTTATTGATCAGGGAGGATATGAGTGGGAGAGGAGGGAAAGCATAACGCAAACCTTGGACTGTGTAGGGCATCCATCCCCTCTGCTTGTGGGGTGAGATAATGGGTAGAAAACCGAGATAGCTGTACGTTGGAGGGGGAGGCTAAAAGATCCATGACCGGCATGCCGAACTGCAGTATCAGTTTCTGGAAAATCAATGGATTGACTTTCCATTCTGAATGGTCCATTTGAGAGCGGCTCAGCCAATCCGCTTGAATGTTCCTTATTCCTGAAATGTGCTGAGAATGAAGGGATTGTAGGTTGGCCTCTGCCCAGAGACACAGGGTCCATGCTTCTGCCATGAGGGAACGAGATCAGGTGCCGTGACAACGTCCGCCGGAACCAGAATCCTGGCAAGAGAGTTTCTGCGGCCTTCTCTTTGTGCTGGAAGCAGAAACCATTGAACAGGACAGGAATGTATCCTGGCCCACGGAACAATATCGATATACAATATAAATTTCCCTAGGAGTTGAGACAACAGGACAAGGGAAACTCTGGGCTGATGCTGGATCCGCCAGGGTAGGTCTCTAATACTAACTAGCCTGTCTTCAGATCCGCCAGGATAGCTCTCTAATACTAACTAGCCTGTCTTCAGATAGAAAAACCTGACCCGGAACTGTATCAATGATTGCTCCCAAATGCTGCAAGTGTGTGGTTGGAACCAAATGGCTCTTAGAAGTATTAACAAGAAACCCATGAGTTTGCAGGGCCGAGACCATTATCCTAACATCCTCTAGGGCCTGTGGGAACTAGACTGAATGAGAATGTCATCCAAATAACTTTGGATACAGATAGGGATAGAGCGAAGATGAGACAATAGTGCTGCCAGGATCTTGGTAAAGACCCTGGGGGCAGCATATTGAAAATGCCAGCCTCGATAGTAAAAGCAAAGGAAGTGTCTATGGGGATGTGGAAGTATGCTTCAGACAGGTCAATAAGCTCCAGGAAGTTGCCCTTCCTGACACAGTCCAAAATGGACTGAAGAGAGCACATCTTAAAATTTCTGTATTTTATGTGCACATTGAGACTCTTTCAGTCAAGAATTGCTCTCCAGACGCTCATGACCTTTGGTACAAGAAACAATCAGGAATAAAACCCACCACCCCATTGGTGGTTGAGCACCTGTTTGATGTCTTTGATGTCTAGTAAATGCTGAATAGTTTCCTGCATGAGTAGCCACCTGGCTGGGTTCCAGTTGATGGGACACACTACAAAACGCCTTGAAGGGATGGAGAGAAACTTCAACTCGTCCATATCTGATGATATTAAGGATCCAACTGTCTGAAACTAGTCTCATCCCACTGGTCTATGAACAAAGAGAGCTGCCCACTGATGGGAACTTCAAGGGGTGGGGTGTTACTTGGCACATCTGAAGGGGTGACCTCCAGTGCCTCAAAAGCGGTACCTGCCCTGAGGGGTGGGCCTGCACCTGTCCCGATAGAAGTCTTGGGGACGCTCTGTACATTGGGAAGACTGTCTCTGTTGTGGAGCAGGTATAGGAGGAGGAGCCCAGAAGGAGGATCCTGCTGGTATGGAGAGTACCTGCGACCAGGCTGTCTAGCCTGTGAGGGCAAGATCTTCCTCTTCTCCCTGGTTTCTATTAATAATGGATCGATGGTCTCTCCAAACAACCTATCCTTGCTAAGAGGAGCGGATGCAAGTTACCACTTGGCCTTGGTATCGGCATGCCAATTCCTGAGCCAGAGGAGTCTTCTCGACATGACAGAAGATCCGATGGCATGGGATGCGAAACGAATAGCATTGAGAGTGGCATCAGCAGAAAACTGTGTGGCAGTGATGATTTTGTTGATATCCTGCTGAAGCCTGACATCCTTCACAGGGAGTCTGTCTTGAAGTTTGCGAAGCCACATTAGAGTTGTGCGATTGAAGAATGTGGCTGCTGAGGCACCTCTGATGGTTCAGGCTGAGGCCTGATGAGAGTGGCAAAGGACCATCTCCGCCCTCCTATCTTCCGGTTTGAGGGCTTCAGCTGGGTCCCCCTGACGTGGTAGAGGGCTACATCAAAGCTACCACCGAGTCCTCGACTAAGGGTAATTGAAGGAGATCAGACAACTGCCGCTCAGGCTGATAAAATCTCCTATCATTAGTGTTAGGAGAAGATTGAGCCCCGGGTTTGAGCCACTGCTTTTTGATACTGTCTATCACCACCTGTGGGGTGGGGATCTCATATCTGTGAGCTACAGGGGTAGAGAAGAGAGGATTTCTGGTGCGATTGGACGCAGGGGCAGTCTCCAAATAAGGAAGAGGATCCTCCAAATCAGCAGTGGCCCTCGCCTTGTACAGTAATGACCTGAAAAGGCCGTGGTGGGGGGGGAGAGTCTCACTGTAGTGGTGTTATCTGAAGAGGAGTCTCATCCTCCGAGAAGTTTCCCCCTCTGAGCTCTCCGTCCTCAGAGCCAGAGACCCAGTTTTGCTCAGATGATGCATGGGACCTAGCCGGCCATAACTCCAGGTCTGGTGGTTCCTGTACACATTGGTCACAAGACAACATGGGCTGCATAGGGGCTAAGCCATGGGTCTGTGCCTGGTAAACACCAGCGAAGCCCTGAGCAATGGCAGACACCAAAGAAGATCTGAGATAAGATACAACCTCCAACAGATCACCCCTGCCCCATAGCCCTGCAGCCATAGGTGTGAACGAGGCTGATGCAGCCTGAGGAAGAGAAGAGGATGGTGAAGCCTCCCTGGGTCGGTCAGGCAAGAGGCCTGCATGAGCGGAATCCCTCACACGTTTGGCAACGGAGGAAGGGGAATGAAGTGCCCCTGGAGGGGTCGCTCTCTTCCGTTCGGCCTTTTTAAACTCCTTCTCAATGGCCCTTTGGCACCTGGAGGTGTTTTTTTTCCTCAGATGTGCACGTCTTATGAAGGGCTTTGGTCCTGATCTTATTTGAAGCTGTTCTGGCAGCAGATTTGGAGACTCTTCCTGCATTCAGAGGAGTGACCAGAGGTGGAAGGACCCTAAGCTGCATCCTTCCTGTTTGCCCCTAGGGGCTGAGGGTCATCCCCCCATGTCGGCTTGTAAAGAAAAAACCAAGCAAAAGCCAGATGCTGTCTGACATAAAAAAATCCAGTTGCTTGTCAGTAGTTAGCTGACTGCACTTCAGCAATTGGCCAGGAGATGGAGCCCTGTGCCTAGCAAGAAGAATGTTGCAGGCTCCTGGCAGGGAAGGCTGAGTAGCTGGAGCAGTGGCAACAGTGTAATCTGCCTAGAAACTGCTTATGAGCACACAGTCCAATCAGGTTGGAGGAGGGAAAAGACTCCTCACCCCTCCCCTCAGAGCCATTCACACTCTTTTCCAATTGTTATAGATCTTTGATAGAATCCAACTGACAGAATTTAAAGTAAAAGTTAGCCCTCTGGGCAAAGGGAAAAATCTCAACTAGGGACCATGCCAATATCCCTCCTGAGGGGAAGGTAGCTGCTCAATACCCCTCTCACCCCATATCTTGATCCTCTCCAATCGGGTTTCAGGTCCAGGTACAGCACAGAGACGGCTTTGGTTGTGTTGGTGGATGATCTCTGGAAGGCACAGGACAGAGGCTATTCCTCTGTCCTGGTCCTATTAGATCTCTCGGCGGCTTTTGATACTGTTGACCGCAGTATCTTGTTGCAGCGATTGCAGGGGCTAGGAGTGGGAGGCACCGTATTACAGTGGTTCTCCTCCTTCCTCTCTGATCGTTCGCAATTTGTGTTGGCAAGGGGACAGAGGTCGGCCTCGAGGCCCTTAATATGTGCGGTGCCTCAGGGGTCAGTGCTCTCACCCCTACTGTTCAACATTTATGTAAAGCCGCTGGGTGAGATCATCCGTGGCTTTGGGGTGGATTTCCATCAGTACGCTGATGACACTCAGCTGTACATTTCCAATCCAGGCCATCCCAATGAAGCAGTTGAAGTGATGAACCGGTGCCTGGAGGCAGTGCGGAGTTGGATGGGTCTAAACAGGCTCCAGCTCAACCCAACCAAAACTGAGTGGCTGTGGTTTCCTGCGCCAAGATACAGCCAGCTTGTTCCATCGCTGGCTGTGGGGGGAGAGATTTTGACCCCTATGGAGGGGGCTCACAATCTGGGTGTCCTCCTGGATATATGGCTGTTGTTAGAAGATCAGATCGTAGCCATCTCCAGGGGGGCATTTTATCAGGTTTGAAGGATCTTCCAGTTGCAGCCCTTTCTGGATCGGGGCGCTCTTCGCAGTCACTTCTGCCCTCGTTATCTCCTGCCTAGACTACGGCAATGCTCTCTACATGGAGCTCCCCTTGAAGAGCGTCCAGAGGCTGCAGTTGGTACAGAGTGCAGCCGCGCGGGTGATTTTGGGGGCTCCTTGGAGTTCCCATATTACACCTCTCCTGCGCAAGCTATACTGGCTCCTGTGGCCTTCTGGGTGCAATTCAAGGTGTTGGTTCTTACCTTTAAAGCGCTCCATGGCTTGGGAACCGGGTATCTACAGGACCGCCTGTTGCCACCATCAGCCTCCTGCCGGCCAGTGCATTCCTACAGGGCGGGCCTCCTTGGGGTTCCATTGCCTGGACATTGTTGTCCGGCAGCCCCAAGGGTTCGAGCCTTCTCTGTGGGAGCACCCTCCCTTTGGAACGAATTGCCCCCAGAGATCCGGACCATCGCATATATGCGGACCTTCCAGCGCGCACTAAAAACTTACTTGTTCCAACAGGCCGGTCTGGTCTAGTATCACCCGTATTTATCGGTGTATAATGCGCACTGGCATATAACAACGCATCTTAATTTTAAGAGAGAAGTTTCAGAAAAAAAACTATCATATTTATTGGTGTATAACGCGCACATGCGATTTCCACATTCTTTTCAAGAAAAAAGTGTGTGTTATACACCAATAAATACGGTAATTAACAGGGGTTTTAAATTGGTTTTTAAATCTTATAATTTTAATTTTTTTATTCAACCACCCATTTAATTCTTTTTAATTTGTTTTTAAATTGTTATTAATTTATTGTTTTTAGATGGTTGTACACCGCCCTGAGTCCCTTTTTGGGAGAGGGGTGGTATATAAATTGAATAAATCTAAATCTAATCTAAATCTCTTTGTGGCAGCGGATCCTCGGTAGAGGCCAGGCAAGCTGAAACTGATGCACTGAGGCTTCTCTGGAGAGGAGGAAAGCCCATGCAAATGTCCACCACCAGGGAAGGGCAGCCACCCAAACCCTGAGAAAAATCCAGCAGAGGTAGGGGGTACATGGATGAAAGGCCACCCCAGACATTCCTCTCGCTGTTGAGGCCCCCCCCCCCACAGAAACTGTCAGAAGATCAGGGGAAATAGGGTGAGGCTAGAAAACCTCGCCAAAGCTGTTGCCGCCGCTTGCTCACAGCCAGCGAAAGCAAGGAGAGAGAGAAGCGATGGAGAGACTCTCTGTGGCAAAGACTGAAATACCAGAGCTGGGCAGGTGCTGCGGACAGACTGCAAGAGTCAGAAAGGGTCTGAGGACTCCAATTAATGCCAGTGGTAGGAAGACAAGGTCCCGAACCCGCAGCCCAGCATGGATTGCCCTCCCCTTGCAGGGAGAAATTATGCAATCTCTGGTGGCCGCCCTGAGATTAAACGCTGAATCTGATCTGATCCTGTGATAGAAGAAGAATCCAATGACTGGAGCTCTAGATAAAAACTGTTTCGATCAGAATCTGAGTCGAAAAAACTGGGACAACCAGGGACAAGGGTGTGTCTTCAATTTGATCGACTCAGGCATGTGATCAGAACAGGGGAGAACACCCAGTCATTGGATTCTCTGCTAGCACAACGGAGAAATGCTGGGAGACATAAGCAACACAGACTCTGATAGACTCAGTCCAATGATCTAAGAGAGGAGGTTAACCCATTCCTGGATTCTCTCCACAACAAGGGAGAAGCATGTAACATATTTCACACACTGATCATAAGCACTGCAAACTCCATCACTCTGCAAATTTATTAGAAGTAACTCAATGCTTCCTGATTTTTTGCTATGCTAAATATGAATTGTAGGGAGATGAAAAGAGGGAGACTGGGGAGGGAAAGAAGGAAATAATTCCTGCAATTAAGAGCTGATAGTTCTGTATATCCCCCAAACAAAACAAAAAACCCATCTGCTTGACATATCTCATTACAACTCTAACTTCCAAAAATGTGGGACAATTTAAATCTTTAAGCCATTTAATTTTATTGGGAGACATAATAAAAGATGGTATACTTTTTATATTTATAACTTTATAAAAGAACAATTTTTCATCATATCTCCAACAACCTCTTTTTTTCTCAAAATTAAAATCTGTATCCATCATAACTTCTGCATGA
>JAEANM010006558.1:0-10527 GCA_017656035.1 Myanophis thanlyinensis | reverse complement strand
GCGCGCGCATGTGTATACAGATTAAAATATTTAATCAAAATGTTTTGGTATTGAATCATAGAGAGAAGTGATGGGAACTATTCTGAAAACATTCAGAATTATCACTAACAAGTTACAGTAATACAATTTTAGGTTGTTTCATTAGTAAAGGCATATGTCCCAAACAGATGAAGTAAGTGGGTTGTTGTTTTTTTTCATTTTCTCTTGTAGTTGAACTATATTTGAGATATTGTGTCAAGGTCTGGATAGTATAATTTAAGAAGGATGCTGAAGAATGGAACAGATCCAGAGATGAGTGAGCAGAATATCAAAGAGGAACAGACTGAGTGGAACAGTTCAGGGAATGAAGCTTTGCTTAACCTAGAGAAGAGAAAACAAGAGAAGATTATGGAGAGAATGTGACAGCAGATTCTTTTGCTTTAGAGAGCAGGGACAGATAAACAATATAAGGCAAATGCTGAGTAAATATTAGGAAAATATTATATAAATATAAAGTGCTTAGTGTGACATGTACTTCCTTGAAATGTTTCATCAGGATTTAGGCAACCATCTGTCAGAGATGTTATTATGACATCTTTGCAGTTCCTGCATTGAGGAAGAAATTGGATTAGTCCCCTGCAAGTCTAGTCCTTTATGCATTCAGAGAAAGAATTTGGTGAGTCAGTTCTCAGGCTCCAGAAGGCAGCATGCTGCCAATGCCACGTAATCAGTTGTGCACTGCTTCCTCTCTATGTTACCACAGCACTTGCTAGGTCCAAGAAGCATGGTAGTTACACCCACCACTGTCTAAGCTCACTTCTGATGTCCTTTCACTAATAGGATATGGTTGACTCCAGCATAGAACCAATAGGATACTCCAGTAAGGTTTTCCAGTTTGTAATGCTGCTAAAAAACAAAACACAAATTAATTAAGTGGCCAAAAAGTAATGTTGCCCTTGAGTTGAATTCAGTGCAGACCTTACATGGATGCAGTGTAATCATTTTGTTTTCTTGGCAACCATATTAAAGCAATTTGCCATTGCCTTCTGCTATTAGCTGGATAGATGACTGGCTATGCTGGCTTTCAAGTGAGCCAGCACTAAACTTCAGCATATTTTCCTATTCTTTTCTCTCTTCACCAACAGTCAGTCAGATAATATAATTGTCAGCCCTTGAAATTATTGTACTTGTCTCAGATGTCAGTTTCTGCTAGCTCTCAGCTGCAATGTAGTTCATTGAAACTGAACTACATTGAGCATATTTGATGCATAGGATAACAAAATTGCATTAACTTCAGCAGAATTGAACAATTAACCTCAGTTTTTAAAAATCAAGAGTGAGTTTTTAAAAATCAACATTGAGAAGGTTAAGTTCTCAATGAAATTCAAGCCATTTCTCACTCTAATATTTCCTTTCTAAATTACTAAAACTTGCCCCCTCCAAAAAAGTCAGTTTTAACCCAAGAAAAATGTAATCATTACAATAATATGTTTAAAGTACCAAGAAGAAAAGTTGTAAGTCAACAAATCAGTTGTACCCTCATGCTATTATGTTCACATTTTGATTATACAAACACCACATAAAACCCTGGAAAAATCATCAGAATATGCTCAGTTTCAATTACCATGAATAAAGAATCATAACCGAAGGGCAAAAATAAATGTGCCCACTATCTTTACCGCTTCATTTTTATACCCTATTTCTTCCTCAAGGAAAGCTTCTAGAGCAACATGATAATGTTTATCCTCACATTATCCCTGAAAGGCTAAGAGAAAATGAGTGGTCCAGTGTCATCCTGTGAACTTTATCTCAGAATATATTTCGGCTCACTTAGAAACATGTTTACTCAGACATAAGCCCTCTTTTAATTAATAAAGTGTGCTCACTTATACATCTGTTTAGGATTCTGGACTTAATTTTATGACAGAGTATAAGTGATATGACCTTGTAAGGTGAATGTTCCAAAATGAAATAAAGCATTCTGAATAACGGGGAGGGGGGTTTAATAAATCATAGTTGTTGAAGACTTGTAAAAGTCAGCAGAGGGAGATGTTGACTTGATAGTAGGAGCACTATTAACACCCATGGTTTTGAAGTGCTCTTGTTTATTCTTTTGTACCCTTCCCCCCCCCCCAACCATCTTGCTTATCTTCACATCAGCCCTCAGTCAAATAAGAAGCTGAGGTAAAGTGGATGGCCCAAGGTCATTCACTGAGCTTTATAGCTGAGCAAATTTAAATCCTAACCTACCTGTTACACAACCACCCTGATTCTTTTTGAATACAGAATGAATCATTTGCCCTCACGGACATGGCTATTGCAGGCAAAAAAAAAAAGGATGCCCACATTGATCCTATTAATGTTTAGCACAGGAAGGAACTAAATTTATTGGAGAACATTACAGTTGTTTCCATTATGCTTTATTGTCAATTGCAGGGGGGGGGGGGAGACATGATTTTCACTACAATAGTGCATTTTAACAATATTTTAAAATTTATATCTGCCTTAAGATGGAGTTACCCCGGGTTTTATTTAACGCAGTATCCTGAAAGTAATAAATGTTGAATTGGGCTTTTATTACTAATTTGCCAGCTTACTTCTATTTTTCAATTTCAATCTTGAACACCCTCCCACAACCCCTATCCTCAAGTACTCTTAGCCAAACAATAATGTGCCCTAATAAATCCTTTTAAATGCTACATCTCTGCCAGCATCTTTCACCAGCAGCCAAGGTAGATTGAAGTTGTCTCTAGCTGTTCCAGTTTTGTATTAGTATTTTAGTTCTTCTCTGAACTAAAACTGGCCATGGATATGATCTAGCACATTTCATCAATAGTATGGTTTCCTATTTAAGCTGCTGCAGGAATGTCCCTTCCCTACAGTTTTAGGGCACTGCCCTTCCTGATAATCCAGATTGGGGCTACAGAAGAAAACAGTCATCTAATTTCTACAAAGATATCTGTCTCTATAACGCCTAGCCACCACTGCCTTCCAAAACACTTCTAACCTTGGACTTAGTGTTCCTTTGAAAGACTGCTATACCTACAATACGTTTTTTAAAAAGGGAGTGAAAGCTCTAGTTCATTCTGCATAAAATTCAGCTTAAACTGGGAATTGGATGCTCTCCGTTGGGTCACTGCTGTGGAATTACAGATTTTCTGCTGCTTCTGCCAACAAAATAGTTGCATGGCCATGTTTTTACTGTTTTTCTGACCAAGAGAGGATGGTTTCACTTACTCTATTCAGTCCTATGTTTACCCACCCATTTCTAGATGCTGCCAACCATGCACTGGTCTCTGCCAGCACAGCCAATCCTGGGCAGCCCTGTTTGGGGATGGAGTTTGCTAATTAGTGATTCCTCCTTCGTGCTTAATCCAGTCCCCTACTACAGGTCCTCTACTACAGGTCCCCTAGGACCTGTTGGTTGGGCAACAATAAATGGCTTAATGTGCTGGACAAAACACCTGTCTGTGGTGTTCGCCCTAACCCCTTCAAACCACACATTAGGTATGGTTGTGGGAAAGGGTCTCCCGCTGGTAGGCAACACTTAGTGGAAGGGGAAACAAAGCTGGGAAATCCTCCAGTCCATTTTCTTGCCATCTCTTACATTAAAATAATAAGAATAAGACAAGACTCCAGCTTTGTCATTGTGACAGAATAGGACTCAGGAACTGAAGCAAATTTTATAGCGATATACTTTTCTGCCAGCTCAAGGATGTATGGATAAAACTTTAATGTGGCTGTCTGGCTGCAGGTTTGTTACCCAGCTAGTCAGTCTCAATTCTCAGAACTAAAGGACTTCACTGGTTTCATAACTCTATCAAAGTCTGCCTCTATCCACTCTACAGAAATTTATGTCCCAGGCTCTTCTTTATTTCTTTATTTCATATTCTTTTAACGTGGGAAGTTTCCAGATGGGATGTGGGAGAAGGGCAGAAAAACCAGTTTAGGAAAGACATCTGGAATTATTGGATTTATTCCATTCCTTCAGCAGGAATGTATTCCCTGCAACTTGGTGATGTGCTGAAATGGGACAGCAGCTTGGCTAGAAGGGAACACTGATAATTTTACCATAATAAAGGGCACGTTCACAAACCAGGATCACTTGGCAGGGAGTGATTCAGAACAGATGTCACAGAGGCAGGAAAGGGATTAGTGATTGCTAGAAATGTTATGCCAATATTGTTTTGTGCTAGATCAAAGATGGGGGGTAATATTTTAATTCAGTAGTGAAGAAAGGCCTTGTTAATCTCAGTATGACATTTGATTATATTAACAGAGTCATTCTGTGGAAGAAATTGGCAGATCTAGACATGGAACCCAGACTGATTAAGGCCCTCTGAAAATCTCTAGAAGAATAAATAGATACTCTTAACATACACCATGCCTCCTACCAGTAGTATTAGACAAGGATGCTGTTTAATATCTAGGTCCATGACATCCCAGGATTCCTCTGCTGTTAGACTGTCCACATTCCAAATTACTCAATACATTTATCAACATGCTGCTTCCTAAGGTCATATTGTTCTATGGATTTTTATCTCCATATTTCATCTTAGTCATCCACCAAGCCAAAGACATTTTCAACAGAGGATCCTGAATATTAGTGCTCAAGTTGACATAGAGACACTAGCTAACATCAAATCCTTAAAATAGCTGCCCCAGAGCATTTTTCAACTAGAAATGACAGACCCTAACCAGATTTAAGCTCATGGATTCTATAGCAAAACAACAGTGATTTCATTGTACCTTATCCAGATAGGAGAGAGAAAAGATGGGGAGAGAAAGGGAGGGAGGGACAGAGAGAGAAATAGATCACATATCTCATTATTCTCTTTGACTTCCAACTATATGCTTCAGCCACAGCCCAGCATTTAAGGTTACTAATTGACAGAACAGCCCATTGGGGTACCATTAATACGCTATCTTACCTCCTTCAAGGTACAAACATATAGGCAGTAAGAAAGACTGCCCAGTCTATAGTTAAAGCCATCCAATTGAAAGGACAGATTGGGATCAACTGCCATGGTGATGACCTTATATGATTATTTCACTGAATAGTTTTATATATTGCTATATTATTTTATTCTATTTTATTTTCTATGATTATTTGACTAATCAATACATGATAAATGGATCTGAAACTTTACAGTAGTGGGAAAAAGCCCTTCAGTCCAGGGGTCTCCAACCTTGGCAACTTTAAGATTTGTGGACTTTAAGCCAGGTTTGTTGGATGAGGAATTCTGGGAGTTGAAGTCCACAAGTCTTAAAGTTGCCAAGGTTAGAGACCTTTGCTATAGTCAATAACAATACCATAAGGAAGATCAATGAATGTGGCTTTTATGATATATTCCGAAGGAAATCTCTTTCCAAGAACACACTGTGCTTGCCAATTTATTGGAGGAACACTGAGGTTAGAGTATACTTGCCAGAATTGGAACTTCCTAGCAATGAGCAGTTTTAAAACAAAACAAAACTTTATTTTTGCAGATTATGTCTTAAAAAAAAACCAGGTTTACACAATGGTGGTATTCAGCACGGACACACTGGTTCAAACAAACCAGTAGTGGCAATGAGCATTTGGCCCCACCCATCTGCCCCTGCCCTTTCCTGTCCTATATCCCTTTCTTTTTTTTCTTTGTAGCTCAGCTGAATCATGCGGAACAGCTGTTTTCCGCGCCTCCGCAGCCTTCCTATTCACCCGGGCTGCCTCTGGTAAATTCAATATTTACTTCAGAAACCATACGGCAAAGCGCATGCGCACTGAACTGGTAGTAAAACTGGTTGCATCTCACCACTGGGTATACAATAGAATGTATCTTTAATTTTCTTTAATTTTCTGTGTAAGAAGAAAAGGAACCTTTTATCCAGATGGAATATAATTTCCGTCATAAGGCATCTTTCACACACCGTTGTATCTTGTTAATTTCCTTCCAAAATATCTGCTTAAAAAGATTAGCTAACACACATTTAGCTGAGCTCTTTATAGTATTTTCTCCACACCATATCTCACCACCTACTTATCAAATGCTCAGTTGTTCTGACTCTCGAGGCACACATCCTTGGTCCATGTATCTGTACATCATTATGGGTCATTGCCTCAATGCTTCAACTCAAGAAATGTTTCTATTATAAAAACATCAGTGCAACAAGGAAACTGTTAAGAAAAGAGGGGCAAAAACAATGAATAGGAAAATTCCAACATTCAAGTAACTCTTGAGATATTTCATCTAATTCCTGACTTAAATGAAAAGTAATGAACTGTAGTCAAAATGGAGCTTCTTTCACATGTGAAATCCAGGTCAGTTGTTCTCAATGTCCCCATGGTTGCAGTGCCTTGGTGTTGTGCTCCACAGAAAACCCCATTAAACTGATTTGTATGATGAAGAACAAAAGATAAGCAGATCACTCCTGTGATCATTCCTCTTTCGGGCATGACTAGATAAGCCCAAGCCTTCTCATGAATCTATACATATAAGGATAATCTGGCTCCCCTCCACAACAGAACAAGGAGGAATGGATCCAGAGGCAGACCTTCTCAATTTCTGTCCCAGCTCTATAAGGTATGCTGAACACTAAAACATCATTCCACTAAGTAACAAAAGACTGGCTCTTTATGAGATGGAGAGCTACAGCATACAATGTAGAATAGGGTTACCAAGACAATGAACATTTACAAACTATTCAAGACAAGCCTTTTCCCCTTTGCACTGAAAAATGCATAAGAAAACAGGCAAGAGATTAGTCACCCTAGATTGCCTATACAGGTAGTCCTTGATTTACAGCAGTTCTTTTAGTGACAGTTCAAATTTACAACTGCACTGAAAAAGTAACTTATGACCGCTTTCTAGGTTACTACCTTTGAAACATCCCCACGATAATGTGATCAAAATTCAAATTGTTAGCAACTGGTTCATACTTATGATGATTGCAGTGCCCCAATGTCATGTGATCACCTTTTGTTACCTTCTGACAAGCAAAGTCAATGAGGAAGCCAGAGTTATTTAACAATCAGATTACTAATTTATTAACTGCAGTGATTTATTTGACAACTGCAGCAAGGTCATAAAATGGGGCAAAACTCACTTAACAAATGTCTCACTTAACAACAGAAATTTGGAGTTCAGTTGTGGTCATAAGTTGAGGACTACCTGTATACAGCCTTCTCATCTGAAAGCACAATACTTATTGGAATCCTTTTATTACAGAGTACTTATTGGAATCCTTGTATAAACTTAATCTTCAGTATATTTCAGGGCTTTTAGATTCTTGCTCCTGAGATAACTATTTCCTGTTTAAATTGCAATGGGAGAAATCTGACATATATTTGTTTTTCCCATTTTCTCTACTTTTATTCTAATCTGGACAGGATATAAATGTTAGAAAATAAATAGGTAAAATGAAAACTATAAATATGCCACCCAGAGCTGAGTTGTAGATTGAGAAGATTCTAAATTAATTGACAATGTACTCCAAAATAAGGCATTGTGATTTCACCTGAGGTACATAATAGTGTAAAATGAAAAAAAAAAAAAATTCCTATTACCCGCGTTGTGTATATATTTTTTTAAAAAAATATTTGAAAAGTTCCAGTATTCTTCTTAAAAGGTAATTTATATAACTTTGAAGATGATTATGGCATTTGTCTTGCACATTAATTTTTCTGTTAATTTACATAGATATAATAAAAGCTAATTTGAGAGTTATCCAAGAGTAAATCTAAGCCTTTAATTTAATCTTAAATTTAATATTCCTGTGGAACTTTAGAGAACATCAACTTTCAGTATTAATAAAATTTGATGGAGGTCTCTTTAGAATTTGGACACATTCATGCCTTAACTCCTTACTTGCACCTAACAACCTAGACACAACAGGAAGGATGCCTAAATGCTAACTGAAGATAGGAATGAAACGTGTTTGCTTTCTCTTTTTGAAATTCTGAAACGGCACTCACCGCTTCGAAAGGACCACTTTCTAATCGTCTAATGAATATGCAGACCGCCTGTGCCCTCATTCAGGGCCCCGGAGCGAGTGAGTTACTTTCGCGACCCCCACCGCCCGCCTCAGGGTGGAGCAAGGAACTTTTGCAATCTTGGGACGGGACTGCGGCTGCCCCCTCCTTCCCCGGCACTGAGTCGGCGCTCGAACAGGGGTCCCCCTGGCCCTTTCTTTTTCTGCAGCGGTCTACCGACGGTAGCTAAAAAAACTCAGATTCGCGAGGTCGAGGCAGGCTGGCGATGGAGAAGGCTAAGCGCGCAAGCGGTTCCCAGACAGGTGGGCTGAGGCTGGGCGCTCTGCGCGGGGCTTTGCCGGTGGGCTGGCCCTGTCTCGCTCCTCCGTTGGATGCCTAGACGGCGGGGAGCCTGCAGATCCATTTCTCTGGCAGCAGCCCGGATCCTGGACGCGCGAGTCGTCGCCGGGACAGGCGGGCGCTGCGTTCTTTCCTTTGGGGTAAGAGCTGCTGGTGTTTGGGGTGATCGCCGCCTACGAGCATTGCTGCGCTCGCTTTCTAAGCTTTTAAGACGGGAAACTAGACGGAGCAACCACTTGAAGGACGAGGGCTGGAGCCGAACGGCTGGATTGTTTAAAAAGTCTGGCCTCCGCGCATAGCTTTTGAGTAGCGCATAATGGGGGAATCTTGGACTGTGTTCCAAAAGGGATTTGCAATTGCGATCCTATTTCCTTAGGCGTGAGAGCCATCCCCTGTAGAGGAAATCAGCTGATGGACTCTTACCGGCTCTCATACTTTGGGCAGCAGCCACATCTAGGGCATATGGGTGTGTGTGTGTCCCATTATGTTCAGTGGGTTTTGATTCTAGGTAAGTTTGCATAAGAAAGCTGTCCCAGGGTTATAATTACCAATGGGTTGTCAGGGACCAGCCTTCAGTTCTGAAATTCTTACTGGGCATTTTTGGAATACTGCAAATCTTGTGTGTGTGTGCCAATGCATTACATACATTAATGGGTCTCTACATCCAAGAAGAAAGGCCAATTGGATTAGTTACTGGTGGAATAAAACTTACATTGGGATAACAAGAAAACAAACTATTTTAGTAACAGATTACTAACTATCAAGATGTACAATGAGTATTATCTTTTTTGAATTGGCCTTAAAAGTTTGGTTCCAGGGCCTGATGCAGCCACCTTCCCTAACAAAGCATCTTAGGTAGGAATAAGGACAGCATATCTATTGGGAATCACAGTTCCATCAGAACTGGAAAATGCAAATTTGAAAAGCTTTCCTTTGTGGTGATAATCCAATTCAGGTTATATTGTTAAAAGTCAATCTACTTGAGCTCTCACCCAGGGTCAGACATATTGATTGTAGAAAAAAGGCCTAGTTTAGCAAGTGAATCAATGTTTTCATGCTAGTGCTGTATACAATCGCTCAGGAAAAAGTCTTGTATTTTATAAGGTTCACCACCCATGTCTGCAAATCTAGGATTTCAACTCCTTTGCACTGTGTATTCATGCAGACTACAGGAGCAGAAGTCTAAACTTATTCATATGGAAATTAATGCAATTAATAACAAAGAAATTTACTCTTGTATGTACAATTTACTCTAAATTCATTTTGCAGCTGAAAAATGAGATTTCCTAAAATAAATGAATGCTGATAAAACAGCCTGTCTTTTAAAAATATTTTACTAATACTGCAATGTAGTATGAAACTTTTGAAACTAGTTTTTATGCTTTTGCTTGGTTTTCTAGTGTCTTTGAATATTCATCTATGATTTTCAGGTCAGTACCTGTTGTGCCTCTCTTAGGATTGACCTTTATGTGTCAATTCAGGATGTATACATGGGACAGGTTAATAAACCATTGCCACTTTTACTAAAAGCTATTTTCTAAACAAATCAAGTTTTCAGTACATGGAGGAAAATGGAAAAACAAGGCTACCCTCTTCAATAAGATCTCCTAAACTATGTCACTTAAGACTGAAGAAACAAAATTCAGCTCCCAGAAATAAATCTCTCTTACACACATATACACATCATTTGTTCTTTAATTGCAGATCTTGGCACATTTGGCTTTTCTGAATACAAAAGTTGCCGCTGACTACAGAATAGCAGGAGATCTGACTGGTCTACTGGCCTGTATAGCCTGATTTATTTATTTAATAATAATAATGCTTCAACCGTTATACGTAGAAGTGCCTACTCCAATTTTTCTCCCCAACAGCTCTGTAAGGGAGTCTGGGCTGAGAAAGAGTGACTGGCTAAAAGTCAGCACACTTCCATGGCTGAGATTAGGGTTAAGGTTTAAATATTGATCTCCCCAATCTGGTACCTCCCCTTTATCCCTTCATGGCACATAAGAGTTCAAAGAAGACAACTGGGGGTGGAGGCAACTGATGAAACATGTCATGATGTTGCAATGTAACTCTTCCTCTTACGATCTTACATGTGATGTTATGATTCTAGTATCATTGTGTTACGATGTCATGACAGTGTTTTATCATGTTGGCCTAGTACAGGGGTGGGCAATTACGGCTCCTTCATGACTCGTGGACTTCAACTCCCAGAATTCCTGAGCCAGCCATGCTGG
>JAEANM010006557.1:0-18503 GCA_017656035.1 Myanophis thanlyinensis | reverse complement strand
GAGGGGATCTAAATACAAAGCTTCATCCAGATGCTGGGGAAGCTGTCGTGCCACCACGGTCTCTACAGCCTTCGCTAGAAATGGAAGGTTGGAGACAGGCAGATAATTAGCTAACGAGGCGATTTGAATCTAGGTTTTACCAGTGCCAGTCAAACTACTTAAGTACTACCGGTACATCACAATTTTCTAAGCTATGGTGCATGATTGCAAACTTCACAACAAAATTAGGATTCAGACAAGAGCTTAAGACAAGGTAGTCCTCGATTTATGACAATTGAGTCCAAAATTTATGCTAAGTGAAACATTTGTTAAGGGAGTTTTGCTCCATTTTATGACCTTTCTTGCCACAGTTAAGGGAATCATTGCAGTTGTTAAGTGAGTAATATGGTTGTTAAGTGAATCTGGATTTTTCACTGACTTTGCTTGTCAGAAGATCGCAGGAGGAGATCACAAGACCCTGGGACACTGCAACTGTCATGAGTCAATTGACAAGTGTCTGAATTTTGATCACATGGCCATGGGGATGCTGCAATGGTCATAAGTGTGAAAAACGATCATGTAATTTTTTTTCTGTGCTGCCGTAACTTTGAAGAGTCACTAAATGAACGGTTTTACATGCCCTGTATTTTGTTAACAAATTTATCCCAAATTTCATGACGTGAGGAATGATAGCAAATAGAGCAACACTCTTTACTGTAACTTTTTTTGGTGGGTTCCCTTCTGTACAATGCATTCTTATTCTGAACCCATTAATACTGATTTTTAAATCTTCTTCTTATAGGTAAGATCTTAAAATCTCCTTCAAGACTCCATGTTAATAAGATAATTTCAGCAGCATCAAAAGATAGTCGTACATCGTGCAGTTCTCGGGTCAGCTGTGATGCTGAATTTGCTAAAGCTCTCAAATCCTTCTATCAAAAAATGAATGTGATCAGAGGACAGTTCTTAAAACTACAGCACTACAGAGCCCCGGTATACATTATAATTCTTTTGGGAAGACATGGATTACGCTCTCCTTAGTTCTAAACTGTTTGGTTGTTTTCTGGATATTATTTCCACAAGGTCTGAGTTTATTTTTCTTCAGGCTTTCACATTTAGTACTTTTTCCATAGGCTTTCATAGCCCCCAAATCACCACTGAACTGGGCCAATTTTAGATTAGGGTCAAAATGGGTATCTTGACTTGCTGCCAGGCCTCAACATTGAACTCTAAGTTTAGCCTTATCCTTTCTTGCTGCAAATATACCCAGATGCTATTCAAATTTAGGATACTAGAAATACTTTCTATTCTAAATCAAAATATTTGGGGAATAATGTAATAAATACCAATTAATGTATACAGGAATTATTAAAAGTACCTTGTTGAAATAGCTTTGTTCTATAAGTTGTCCATTTGCTGTTTTTGTATCGAAATTCCTATTTTCTTGATAGGCATTATGAACCGCACTGTTACTTAAACATTTTTTTATATATAATATTGCAGGAAAGAATACTATTTATTTTATTTTTAGGATGAAGATAACATCCAACTACTTCGACTTTTTACTGAGAGACAATCACACTTGTTGAAGGATTTTGGAGAACAACTTGAGTCAAGTATAAGTAAACTGAAAAATGATGTTGCCTTAATAGTTAAGAAGAAACGAGAGGCTAGGTTACAGCAAGGCATTAAGTAAATGTGGTTTACCAAGTAAAATATTAGTGAGTTGGAAATTAAGTCAGTACTTACATATATCATTGTATGTCAACTGCCTTCTAATTTCTTCACAATTTCGACATTAGCTTTTTGAACATTTTCTTCCGCTAGACCTTGTTCACAACACAGAAGGAAGTATACTGGAATTTAATATTCATTGTTAACAGGAATAGTACTGTGTGTCATCTTCAAGTCTTCCCAGCAACAGAGTAATAAGAAAGTTTTGTTATTGTTGCTAATTATGAACTTTCCTTTCCAATGAGACTTATGGAGTTCTTGACGCTCTCTGACCTTGGTTGTCTGCTTGCACACATTTTATTACTTAAGTAATAATTTGAGTTAATAAAGAAATTAGAGCTGGTATTCCATTTTCTATTATACTATCTAAAATAGCAGGATGAAATATATTCTTAACCTATTGAACCATGTTATTATACTACAGCTGAATTATACTTTAAACATTTATGAAACTGAAAACAGATTTTCAACCCTTTTATTGCATTGAAAAATAACGAAGGAAATAACAGCAACCAAGTATGAGATTAAGTTCTTAAAAATGCCAGATACTCAGGTATGTTTCAGCTGGAGAGGATACTTAAGATATGAAGTTAACTTAACAGGTTAAATGCTTTTATATTGCTATAGCAAACAATCAAATATAGAAAAATATCAAATGATTGGACTCAGTAAGACCCAAACTAAGGACAATTACTGTATTTCATTAGTCAACAAGTTGTCAATGGAATTTATTCTCACCTTCAATATTTGATCAGTTGACACAGTTTCCACAATTTAATCTGCAATAACTTTCAAAAATCAAATAGGAAAAAAGTATACATTGTTACTGTTTAAAAATGAAATGGATCAGAGTTAATGTCTCCTAGAAATTGGATTTGTTTCTAAAAAGCAACAGAGCTCTATGAATCATGCCATTAATTAACCACTGCTAATTAGTTAATGGCAGTTACCTATTTCCAATACTAATAAGTTCATCTTCCTAACTCTCATGTGAACCATTCAAGCAACAGTATCTTTACACTATACATATTAAGTTTATCAACTTTATTATTTATTATTTCATTTTGAATGTGTGAACCCACATACATAAAGGGTTGCTGGCCATGTTGTATCTGCAGCTTTTCTTTTCAGGCTTCAGGCTTACTTATGACAGAGAATTCAATTCCATGCTTGTTCAGTCTCTCCACAAGTTTTGTATTATAGAACACAGCCCCAGGAGAATAGACACCACCTCTGTAAAACAAATCACATTTGTGGTTAGCAACACACAAATACAAGCAAGCCTAATGCAAACCACATTAATGCAAATATTAATGCAATTTATAGGTTAAAGGTGGGGTTTTCTTCTGACATAATCCAAAAATGATATATCTTAATGTGAACAGTTTGTAATTTAGGGAAAAACAATTTGTAATTTAGGGAAAAAAACCAACAGTGATTTTATAAATTGGATGCATGAAATAATTCTGGACTAACTAATGCAACCCTAACATGATCACACAATTTTAAATTTATTGAATTCAACAGAACATATCCAGGTACATAAGACTGCAGCTCAAATCATAAACATGATAAGCAGGTTTGAAGAAACTGGTGACGTTCTTTTCCACCTAACTATTAGTAACTATTCATAGAGTAATATGACATTATCTTATTCACAAACCAAGTTTGGATGGCATACAAAACATAGTTTAAAGAGTTTTTATTCAAATTATTTTACCACTTGCAACAAGAACTGTACTTAGCAAGATTCTGCAAAAATGCAATTTTTCTTGTCTAAATATCATACAGATAAACATTAGGATAAGAATAATCAAACTCCTTAGAAAGGTAGTCCTTAACTTACAACCATTTGTTTAGTGACTGTTGTTACCATACCCTGAAAAAAGTGACTTATGATCAGTTTTCACATTTGAGACCATTGGGGTCCCCCCTCCCCCAAAATCATATGAGCAAACTTCAGGCACTTGGCAAATGCCACGTATTTATGATGATTGCAATATCCAGGGGACCTGGGATTGTCATTTTCAACCTTTCTAGGTAGTTTCCGACAAGCTAAATCAATGGGGGAACCAGATTTGCTTAACAAATACATGATTCATTTAACTGCAGTGATCTGCTTAACAATCAAGGCAAAAAAGTTATAAAATGGAGTGTGACTCATTTAACAATTCCCTTACTGGACTCAATATGGTCGTAGGTCAAGGACTGCCTGTAGTGTATTGTTTCTAATGTTTATTCCTCAGTGCCAGGTTTTTATAAATAGCTCAAAATATGTGGATAATGAGGGATTTATAAAATGGGAGAGTGTTACTATAGCATGAAACTGTATGTTCATCCAGCAGCATTTAGCCATTTACTTTCTTATCCTTAAATACAGGTAGTCCTCTACTTACAACAGTTCATTTAGTGACCGTTCAAAGTTACAAAAACATTGAAAAAAGTGACTTATGACAGTTTTTCAGTTACATCATTTGCAGCATCCCCATGATCATGTGATCAAAATTCAGATGTTTGGCAACTGGTTCATACTTAGGATCATTGCTGTGTCCCAAGGTCACATGTGACCACTTTTTGCAAACTTTTGACAAGCAAAATCAATAGGGAAACCAGATTCATTTAATAACCATGTTACCAATTTATTAACTGCAATGATTCACTTAACAACTATGGCAAATAAAATTGTAAAATGGAGCAAAGTTCACTTAATAAATGTCTCACTTAACAGATATTTTGAGTTCAATTGTGGTCGTAAATCAAGGACTATCTGTATATTTCATTCAACCTCTTTGAAAAAACTGACACCAGCAATTGTGACATTTCTCTGGTGCTTATTTTCATCTGGTAACCATAGGATGCAAAATAAGATAAGGTGTTTTATGATTGGAGGATAAACACTCACTTTTTGGGAAGAGAATTCTTGTCCTTAAGAAGTGCCACAGCAGCCTGTACCATTGCTATAGGTGTAGCAACATAACCAGCCTCTGTAAAGAGAAAGAGATATCATTACACTCATCACTTCAGAACATTTTGAGATGAAGAAGATGGAAAATGAAACCATTGTGATCAAGTAGAAATACAGTAGATACAGCAGTTGCTTTATCTGAATGCCAGTAATGACAGGAAGAGCTTACAAGAACTTGGACACAGAAGGGAAGTCAAAGGAAGCAATAGCAATAGCACTTAGACTTATATGCCGCTTCAGTGCGTTACAGGCCTCTCTAAGCGGTTAACAGAGTCAGCATTTTGCTCTCAACAATGTGGGTCCTCATTTTACCAACCTTGGAAGGATGGAAGACTGAGTCAACCTTAAGCTGGTGTGATTCCAGCTGTCAAACTGCTGGCAGTTGGCAGTCAGCAGAAATAACCTGCAATACTGCATTCTAACCACAGCGGCACCACACTCACAATTTACCATTGGGCACAATAACAGAAGGAAAAAGCAACAATACGTTTGTGTATATTGTGTATGGAAATAGAAATACTGGTAGTCCTTCTGACAATCATTCTCTAAATAAGCATTCAAGAGGAATTTTGTTAATGTACCTCTAAATACAATTAATATCCTAAATTATCTGTTAAATAACATGAAATTGTTTATAATCCAATGGTCCTTTAAGTAAATGGAAGACAGAATTTTTTTAAAAATCCCATTCGTTATACCTATACATAATAAGGGGAAAATAATATAGGAACAGTACATTCATCATTTTGAGGTAGCGGCATCAAGATTTTAATGGATATTTATCTCCAGGCTGAATTTAGGATAAATTATTGCCACAACTGAAATAATAAACCTAGGTTCAGCACAAGCACATATAAACCAGTTCTCTTTTCTCTGGCTTCCATCATTACTTATCTCTTGTCACATCATGATCATACTACTGAACAATTAGTAGTCACTGAAAGAACATCTTTGTAATTGGTTTTCATCCAACTTGATAGAACTGTTTAAAAACTTTTTCATTTTGTACTGTTTTACAAAATAATTTTGCATCCTCTGCATGTAAGCTACCAGTCTCATATAAATTTAAACCTTCTCTCTGCATTACAGAATAATATTTCTGCATGCATTCTTATAAGTGTACATTGCAATCACAAGATTATTCAAGGCTTGACAATATAGGTACACTTTCATGACAAGAAGGCACTCCTATTCAGACAAACTGGTTCTTACAACTTTTGAACTGGTTCTCACAACTTTTGTTCTCTACTCTTTTGAAGCAGTTTTCCATGAAGGAAGGACAACTTGACTGCACAAATAGAATATTGGGTTTGTATAATTAGATCCTGGAAAATAGTTCATGTATTGCATAATAAATTATCTATAACACTACAAAAACAAAACAAAAGAAATCTTTTAATTATCTTGATTCAGTATAGTATTTCAACTGTTCGGGAATGGATACATTTTTTATAAATTCTAGGGTTGGGAAACAAAAGCATAGACTTAATTTCCATCATTCTTTACTTTAATTTGTGTTATTGTGCAGATTGGCAAACTATGGTTAATGTTAAATAAGAAGAAAAGTAAGGATATGAATGGCTTTGCTCACAAATTTTTCACCGTTTTGGCGAACTGTCTAAATTGAACCACATACTTCCTTTGTTTGTTATTTCTCTGAAATCTTATTCACATCAAAAGATTGTTTTAATATCACTGTAGTTATTTTGGAATAGGCAAGAGGAACACAAACAATTGTTTTCATTATCTACTACTGGAAAACAATGCAATGTTATGTATCTTTTTATGTGATATGATGCACAGCTTTCTTATTCTTATTTAGTTGTAACCTATTTTATCTAATAGAACTACTTCACACACAGCAAACACAGAATCCTGCTACATTTATCCATAACGAGAGTATTGAGCTATTGTATCATAAATTCCATCCCTTTTGGGTGCACATCAACAACCACAATGCATGTAAAAAAGGGCAGGCTGTACAATGCAATGACACTGCTTTTGTTAGTCTGACCTGCCTTGCAAATATTTCACAACCATGTGAAACTGCTACTTCTATATTTAATGCTATATGAATCATGTTTTATATTAAATTATTGTATATAATTAATAATACAATTAATTTTGGTCCAATATTACAGTTCTACCTGGTCCTTTCACTTGGGTGCAAATTTTAACATCAGGTTTGCCCTCCTGTAGATTTTGTCCTGTGCTATAGCCTTCTCCAAGAAAAGTCATTTCAAAAGACGATCCTTCCATCTGTCATTCAAAAGATAAGAAATAAACAATATTATATCACCAGACTACCTCAGTGTACATCAAGCGTACATATATACAATTACCCTGCATCTTAATTTATATCCATTTTGGAAATGAAATCAAATTATTTTACAATGATGTTTATCTCTAATTTGATTTGAAAGAACAATGTATATGTAATCTTAAGGTAAGAAAAACAGTTATGCTAGTATTTCTAACATAGCAAATTAGATTCAACGATATGCATGCTATGCTAAGAGAAAATAGTACTGTGATTTAATTCTTACTGATCAGCCAAATAATTTTTGCACAGACTGAAATCCTGACATTCTAAGTATACAAATAATACAACATATAGGCAAGGTTTATGTTTACAAGATTACATATTGCCTTTTAATTCAACTTTCTGGTGTGCTTTCTGATGCCATACAGTAAACCTGAACACATCCAATGCAAATCTGAGTAAAACAATCAGTGGTGAACAAGTTAAGTTTGCCTATTGGACTTCAACACTATTAATGTAGCCTAGCACTGCCAAATGGAACATATGCCATTGTTCACTCAATTTGTTTACAGAACCTTGAGATATTTAGTCTGCATTTTTAGAAGCAAAATGCATAATCCATGTATAGGATTGAAATATTTTTCTAATATAGGCTATATAGCACAACATATGTTTGATCCAGTATGTATAACAATCTCATCTTAAGATATCTGAGTAAAAAATAGAATAAGAAGGATGCGACCTCTTTTACTGTATAAAGTGTAGATTATGATGCAGTTAGTAAACAGAAAACAATAATTACAAAATATATTAGTGTCTAACAACAAAGTAAAAATTACCTGTTTTTCTGTTGGTCCATCTTTTGTGAAATGTCCTCCAGAAAAGAATTCAGGATACTGAAAAAAGCAGTTTCATAATAAGTTTCAGAATTGTTGAACAACTGACAAAATTTATCAAATTTCAAAACTATTTAAAAAAAATCCTACTTTTAGCAGGAGCTTTCTTCCAAAGTTGAATTTCACAAGCATTAAAAATAAAAGACCAGCAAACATCAGTTTTATGACAGAAGTGAGACTGCCTACGGTGGTATAAGCAGCATACTGCACCTGAATAGGAGAAGCAAGTCATATCAAGTTTAGTCCATTTCCATGAAACATTTAAGTTAATTCTGAGTAAAAAATAAATAAATAAAGGGCAAAAATTTATTCAGAAACAAGCCAAGCAAAATTATTAAAAAGGTTAATCTAGGAAATATACTTCTTATTCTTAATCAGGACATTGTAAGAATAGCTGCAGACATTAAAGAAAACACTTCTAATACTGAGTCTACATTGTCACATACACAGTATTAGCAACATATCTGTGGTAAATCAATAAAAAGGCACAGTAATGTACTTTTCTAAAGGCAATATAATGGAAATGTATTCTGAAATCCTTGAGATTAAAGTATGGACAGTCTATAGACAAAACATTACAAGGAAATTAAGGATTCCAATGGAATATCATGACATATTATAAGAGAAACAATTATATTCTTCCTCCTATTTGCCATTTGGGAAACAATTTGAAGTATAAGTCTGGAATTGAGCAATTATTATTTGCTTGAATATGGTCTTATAAACAAGGGCTCATGCCTAAAAGTAATGGGCTAAGGAGGAGCAAGTGGAAATTTTGCCTCTTCTGAAGAATAAGTTAGATGGTGAATCCCGTATACACAGATTTTGAAAAATTAACAAGATACGGACAAGGGTTTATTATTAAAAAGTAAAAACATCACTGATGGATAGCTTACATAAAAGATAGAAGCTTATATATCTTTGTTAAAAAGAAACAAAACTAATGTTATAACATGTTAAATAAACTTACAGGTGTTTCTTGCAAATGTGAATGCAAATACCGCTGAGTTCGCTTTACTACAGAGGCATCTGATCCCATGAATGGAATGGAATACTGTTTGAATTCATTACTGTAAAATACTGTACCTCTAAAAAAGACAAAGAGAAGACAAAGCATAACAAACATAACTTGAATCTGCACTTTTAAAACAAAAGTATATTTACAGTAGTGATAAGTAGTGTTTTTTTTCCAAAAGTGATAGGGAATGAGTCCAGTGATATTAATGGGTTTGAGATTAACATCTTCAATTTTTGTATTTGGGGTAAGTATAACTGCAAAATAGATTTGCAATTTTGGGAAATAGTGGAAAATCAATATCTGGGCCTGCAAAATATAGGTGCCTCCAGTCTAGAGAATTGTTCTCCTACTACTGATACCACATTTTGTTTCAGGAAAGGCCTTAAATAACAGATTACAGACTTAAATTATTAAAATCATTTTCTCCCCTTTACTAAAAAAATTGAATAGGTTTGCAATATAAAACACTAAAATACATATATTTTCTATACCTTCTTTTGAGTTTTGATCCAAATACTGGAAGTGGTTTATGTCCAATTTGTTTTCTAATTTTCTTCAAGTTGTCTTGATCTGCCAAGCCATATACAGCTGATTTCCAGGTTCCATCATGAATACAGGCACCCTGTTCAAATGGCATTATAATTCAAAGTACTATATTGGAATGCATTCTATTTTTGGCACATCTACACTATTAACACAATCGTGAAAGCATATATGTATAACAATTATATATACCAAAACTGATTGTGATATTAATATATAGTATATCAAAAAGCTATATGCTTACAGTGTTAGTGGCCAGTTTTTTACTTTCTTTTCGCTCAATCATTTTGTTACAGAAAGAGACATGAGAAAGAGTCACATAATGATAATCCATAATTTGGGGACATCAGCATAATATTTATTTGGTGAGCAACAAGGTCAGAAATTGAGAGAACTGGTGAAAATAGTATTAAAAGATCCCTCAGAAAGTGCCTAATTTTCCTTTCTTTTTCAAAATTCTTCCTTTATGGGTAGTTGGGAAAAATTTCTATTGAGGGATCTGTTTTCCTGGATAGAGATGCTTTATAATTACATTTGTTTCTATTGTTAACTGTTTTATTTAGATAAATGTTACCAATTTTTCTGCCAATGGTTTACATATAATGTCCTGTTAATGTTTCAGTATTATATCTTGCTGTGAACTGCTGTTTTATTAAA
The DNA here is from genome assembly GCA_017656035.1 of Myanophis thanlyinensis. Lineage (NCBI taxonomy): Eukaryota > Metazoa > Chordata > Lepidosauria > Squamata > Homalopsidae > Myanophis > Myanophis thanlyinensis. The sequence continues at coordinate 8,448 of JAEANM010006557.1, read as the reverse complement.
CTGAGGCAGAAGGTAAATGAAACAAATAAGTAAGAATCTGCCAAAAGTTGAAATATACTAATAGCCATATTCAGCTTCAAGCTATAGTTTTTATAATTTAGCAATTGTCCACAACAAACTTAGCAGGGGAAAAAAAACAAATTAACTAACCTCTGGTCCTGAATTTACAGTCAAAAAACTTTCAATTGCAGTTAAGGTACCTTTAAAAAAAGAAGTTAAGTTAACCTATGATAGTAAGGAACAGTTAATATTCTAAAAAACTGTCAATTTACTGTCAGTTTGTTAATGTTTATTATTGTTGGATAATTGACATATAGTATTGGTAAATTTTTTACACATTTTACACATTCAACAGCTGACAGCTATTTTACTTGAGGCATATAAGCTCTTCTGTGAAGAGAAAGAAAGGAAATGTTCATTTCACTTGTTTGCTTTAATACAGAAACTAGGATTTCAATTTCTACTCGACACATTGAAATATACAACTTCAACCACAAAGTGCTCCAAGACTGAACAGGTTGCAAATCAGATTTACTTCAGGTTCTTGATCATGAATGAAGAAGGGTGTAATTAGAACCTGGTTTCTTTCACCTGAGCAACTCACTGAAAAATTCAAGAGAATAGACTGTGTGATTTCCCACAACATTTGGCTACTGCTGTTCCAGTCAATCAAGGAACACAAGGCCTGCCTTTTTGGTGTTTGCCTATGTATTGGAAAGTCTGGAAATTGGATAGGGACCATGGTATCTTTCTAAACCTTCTGGTGGAATTTAATCTATGACTGTTCTTTAGCAAAACATGTGCTCCTCCATATTTTGCCATATAAAGCAGCTAATGTCGGGAGACTATTCTTCAATAACTAGGCCACCTGTGTTGTCCTTCAAGGTACTTTCATATTGTCTGTCATGTTGTTCAATACTAATGTGAATCTGAGGAAGATAATCCAACTTTTGAAACTCTACTGCTTTTAACCATTAATTTTAAGGAAGAATTGGTACCCTTGAACAAAGTCTAAGTTTGATAATGCAATAAATGAGGAAAAACAAATTGAAAATGAAGCCAACAATAACAGAACTACTATTGGAAACCTGAATTGGGAACGGAGGTTCAACCAACTCTGGATAGGATTCCATTCTCCCCAAAACCAGGTTCATAGTCTAGAAATGTTCTTTGATTTTCAAACACCAACGGATGTGCAGACAGCTGTAGTAAGCAGTGACTTTGCATTATTATGCCTAGTCTGCCAAGTTGACAGTCTTCCTGAGATTTGATGGATTGATCAAATGGATTGATGGATAGATCTGATGTTTATCCACATCCAGATTACACCCTATCTTGAGGAGAACAACACAATTCAATCACAACTGAATCTCTGCATGAAACACAATTGAATCTCTACCTAAAAATTATGCAAAAATGCAATTGATTCAAAATGTGATAAATCTGTATATGGTTGAGGAACAAAATGTTGTAATTAGAAAATACCTGCTATCTGCTAATTACGAATGAGGTACAATTGAAGGTACTGGCACCTAAATAAGTCCTAGAGCTATGTATGCAACTGCCTTTCTTTTTATGAAACTGTTAAAGGATTTCCCTATGGATATTTTGACATTGTCTCCACTGTCAGAGGCCAACCTTTCTGACTTATTGCATGTAGCTCCAAGACTGTAGTAAGGACTCCTTCAAGAATTAGACTTGCCCCCCTCTCTCAATATTTACAAAATCTGTAAAGAAATTTCTTGTTTATCAGGAGTTTAATTAGCTTTTTATATTCTACGTTCAGATTTTATTATCAAGTACTTGTCAGAATAAAAAGCAGAGTACAAACAAAATAAGTAAATAAATCACTTTAAACGCAGTGTTTAGAATGAATAAGACGTAATGGTGTATATTGTAAACAGTGTAATTACTGCAGAAGAAATTAGAAATAGAGGCATTCCATTAACTTTGTTGAAAGATTAGAATTGGGGGAGGTTTCTCACTCAATTTCATAGCTAGTTTTCAACAAAAGATGTGTGGGAAGCAAGATTGCCAAATATTTGGTCAGATCTTCCACCAGACATTTCCACTCCCTGCACTATTATTATTTATTTTTTATCATTATTTAACTTTCAGAACTGATGCCTTTTTTTCTCTTTTCTTCCCACTTTTATTTTGTTATATGGTTTATTTACACAGGGTAGGAACTGTTTTGTTTTTATTTTATCAATGAGAGCTTATCTAAAAGACTTTGAGCTAGAGGTAGAAGAGGATGGGACAGATTAATTTTAGAACACAGGCTATCATTTTACTATGAACTACTCTAATATCTTTAAATGTACAAATAAAGTAGCTACCATACTTCCCCTAGCATTTATCAAAAGAACATTCAAACATAAAAAAATCACCTTTTAAGCTGTTTTTAGTGAATAACACTCCCATATCTGCTGGAATAGAATCAAAACCACAGCTTCCCACAATATATACTCCTTTTTCTTCAGCTTTGCTATTATAATGTAGATACATTCCTTCCAGAAACTAAAATAGAAATGCAATATTATATAAAGAAACAAACAATGCATTTCTAACATTCAAGCAAAAATAATACATTTCTTAACATTTTTAAAACTGCTTTCTTGGCTATTGTGCCATCTTGCAGTGTTATGTTTATTAAATATTATTAACCATCAAAACAATCCAGTATTTTACAATTAAATTTGAAATTGGTTATGTTTAATATTCAGCACAGATGTATAGAATTTTACAATTTCACCTAAAAAGCTAGTGTGGTGTAGGTGTTAAATTGTTGGGAATTGGACTAGAAAACCCAGGTGCAAACCATTCACCATCTCTCAGCCCAATCTATCTCATAAAATGGTGACAACGATAGGAAGGAAAACCCCAATTTGTGTATTTTATTTGACTCCCAGAGGAAAGATAGTATAAAAATATAATTATAAATAAAAATACTTTTACTATCCTAAACACAGTTCCTGTCTACTGATGTCCATTCACACTAATTTATGGAAATGAAATTCTTGTAAGTAAGGAAATTCTTGTGGGAGTAGACAGGAAATCACAGATACACACAAAAAAAATCCTGCAGTTCCCAGCACCCATGGATGCTGCATCACATGGTATGCAGAGCAGCAACACAAAGTTTGATATGTGAAGTAAATAATTATCCTGCACTAAAATGAGAAATACAAGTAAAAAGAATTGGGATTGTAATCTAATCCAAATATTATTCCTTAAAGTCTGATTTATTTTCTTAATTTTACATACCTGCGGCTCTCCACTAATGTCAATACAATTTGTGCCATTTTCAACACAAGCTTTTACCACAGGTTCTCCAAAAAAACGGTACTGTAAGAATAAAAAAAAAAGACTAATAAAGTATATTAATCTGGGATAATTGAATAGACCTAGTTTGAAGTTTTGTTTCCATTTAAAAAATAAGAATAAAGGAATATTAACAAAGTTATGATATGTTTTAGCTAATACATTAAATTCAATGTAAATAAAAACATTTGAGTTTATTTTATAACAATTTAGAGATTACAGCTATACATATAAACCTGAATAAAAATTATAAAAAAAACAAAAGAAAAAAATGTAACTTGTATAAAAAATATTTAAGTATAGCAAAGAAAAAAGAAAAGTTTCCCCTTTGTCACAAGTATAATTTTTTAAATAATTCATCACATTATCTTAAAAAGCAACAAAGAATCTTCATCCTATTTAATTCCTTATTTGTAAACAAGTTTTAAAACCTCGTAATTTAACTCTAATCAGCAAAGATCCATTAAGGGTTACTTTAATATCAATGTATCTATTATAAACTTAATCCAAAAACCCACTTTATAATCCTTTCTTTTCCTTCTATATCCCAAACTTTACCTATAAAGAAATTCCCAAAAATTTATGCAATTAGTCAATCAAAATTAAATGTTATCAGAAAAAATATCTCACATCATATCCGAAAACAGATACTTAAAACCTCACCATTCAACCTTAATTAGAAAAAGTCAATTATTATTGACAATGACAACAATCTCTTTATCTTTGATCAAATAAATCAACTTTATATTCCTTCCCCTTATTCCCTATTGGTATTTGAATCTTAGTCCCATCAAATAAAGCCACAGAACTTGGTTTCTTTTTATTCTTTCTGACTGAATATTTTAACAGAGTTCTTTCTTTTCCTTTTTGCTTTGCCTCGTTTTAGAACCATCAAAGTTTTAACAGATCTCTTTTGTACATCCAGGGTAGGAAAATTATCTAAATCACTCTTCTGATTTATTATTTACATGACTTCTTTAACTGCTGAAGCCTCATCCAGTTTTATTTCTATACTACATAATTTGTTACCCCCTTGAGTAATCATTTCAGAGATATTTCCTTACCAGATGCCTCACTGCCTTCAACAATGGAAGAGTATCTAATGTACTGCCTTCATTGGAAAAGTTCTTAAAAATTCAGGCAGATATTCAAAGATACATCTGTTTTGAAAATAGCTCAAGTTGAACTGTATAGCACAGTAAAACACAGCAACCAACCATAAGAAATGTTTTATGACATTTTATATCATAAAATATGAGATGGTGCCCATGCAGAGGGGAAAGCTGGGGTGGTGGACTACAGTGATATGGCAGTTTCCCAGGAAGGAGGACACACATTCCAGAAAGGGGAGGGAGTCAAAAGACAGCCCAGCTCAGTGCTGAATAGGAATCAAAGGAAGAGTGTTAGGATAGCCACTCCTTAGAATCTCCCAGGATATATCTTTAGGCTGGTAGTAGGGAGGATTCAGCCTGGTAAGATTCTGCCTCCTGATTCTATAAGCAAATAAAGAACTGAACTCTAGCTGAATTATTCCATGTCATTCTTGGGCTTATCTTGACATAAAATGCTTTATGGTATTTTGTATGCTATAAAAGTTTTTATAAAATTTGCCAAATTTCAATTCCACAGAAGTCATGGGTTCTGGATTTGGACACAGTCCTTAAATTATCCCATTTGAGGTACCTTGTTTCAAAATTGTTGCCTTACTATTTAATTATTCATTTTGGCAATTTTGGAATAATGTACCAATGGTAAAATACTATCCAGTCTAGTATTTTTGTAATTTATTGTAAAACAGCATCAAAATGTTTATTTATGTTTATTTATAATTTCCTAGTTTGCAAATATGAAGATCTGGAACTGAGATACTCTCAATACTTAAACACATTTAATACAATACTTTAATAATATAAATTTGCTTGATAATTACATTTTCTAGCATAAAATAAAGTATATCAGACTACTTTTATGTTAATAGTTTTATTACCTTGCATTTGTTTCTGGCACCAACTGAGGCACAAGTTTTTTTAAATTTGCTTAACACTATAGAAAGGTGATTAATAAAAAGGATTATGAATTTTAGATACAGTGTTAGGAAATAGAATTTCTCTTTAACTTGCATTTAACTAAGAAACATTTTAACAAATAAATATCTGCCTACAAAAATAACAAAAACTTTGTCATTCCAAAATATAAAAATCAAATAGATTTCTGACAATATCTTACAACAATGTCATGTTTTATGTAATTGATTCAGGACAAGCACACTTTTTATTTATTCATGAAAAAAACTAGAAGAAAGCACTTACTGGGCCTACACAGTTTAGAACAATATTCGTTTGTTTAGCCATAGAAGCAAGAGAAGATGGATCGCTGACATCACATAGCATTATGCCAACTTCTGACTTCAGTTCTGCTTTCCCTAAAAATTTAACATTGACATGTTATTCTGAAAACCTCTCTATAATTATTATTCAATCCACCATTATTCAGAAGGTTAAAGCTTTTTTTTACAACATTTAGTTTTCCAATTGCTTTTAGTAAACAAATTATATTACTTCTATATGAATTCCATCACTATCTCCCAAATATAGTTTTTCTACATCAGCAAGTAAACATGTGGGAAGATAGTCACTTGTTACAAAAGCTGACTAGAAAAATAAATAAGTAAATATTATATAAATAATATTATGTATAAGGACAAAATATTAATGTATAAGGACAAAAATGCAAAAATGTTTCTTTTCACTTGTTCTGCAAACAAGCTTGGTGACTAACTTCCAAGGATCTTGTAGCATTGTGAAAAAGGCTGCAAAGCAAGCCACTGTAAAAGCATTATTATTATTATAAAACTGCAGTATAAAACTTTAAAAAAGTAACTTCTCTGGCTACTCCTAGTTAATGCAGATCGATGCATAATTTTACCTAATTTTCCCTGGATGGGAGCAGTGGTGGAATTCAAATGTTTTTTACTACCGGTTCTGTGGGCATGGCTTGGTGGGCGTAGCTGGGGTGGTCATGTGACTGGTGGGCAGTTTCTGTAAGCAGGGCAATAAAAATTAGGCTAGAAACACCAGAATGTTTCTTTCCTGCCTTTCTTACAGGATTAACCCTGTAAAGTGGAAAAAAACAAAAGGAGATGTCTTCTAACAAGCGGTTCTCTGAACTGCTTAGAAATTTTACTACCGGTTCTAGCGAACCTGCTAGAACCTGCTGAATTTCACTGCTGGATGGGAGGCATAGAGATACGCAGTCCACACACTGCAATGCAATGACTTCCTTTTATGTGGTTTTAAATGGAGAGTTCGGGCAATTAAGGTAGAATAGGAGAATAAACAAATACTGGCTCTGACAGAGAAGGGATTTAATGCATCTACTTGGACTCAGGCCTTCCCAGGTCGGTAAAATGAGGATCCAGATTGTTGGGGTAAATATGCTGACTCAGTCCCCCTCCTCTCTGTCTGCACATTGCCCTCCAACAATCTGGGTCCTCATTTTACCGACCTCGGAAGGCCGAGTCCAAGTAGATACATTGCAAACCACTTAGAGAGGGCTGTATAAACACTGTGAATAGGTGTGTTAAGTGTCTACTTGGCACCGTGAGAGACAAACAATATATGATCAAGATGAAACCTTCGATCCGAATCAGCAACTCTTTAACATTCTTAATCAAAGCCTCCGGGGAATAAAGGGAATTATTATAAAGGGAATAATTTACGTGAGGCACCACCTGGTGTTTTTTTTTTTTCGCCTTCCAGGTGTGCCTCTCCCAAACGGCACACCATGTGCTAACTGAAACGTTGGGGAAGGCAGTCCAAGGCATCTGGAGAGGCGCAGGCTGGAGGAAACTCTCGTCTCTTCCCTTCCCTGCCCCCCCCCCCTCTTCCAGGACCACAGTTATTGATTTTCCGACTGCAGCCAAGGAAACTGAGTCGTTAAGGACTTTTTTTTTTTTACTGCAGAGTTTGGGGACGGAGCCGAGAGGAAGGCCCGCACCCTGCCCTCCTTTCTCTTACCCAACTTGGTGGCCGCCTTCTCGACCACCTCCTGCAGCTTCTCCCGAGACCTCCCGGCCACGGCCCAGCGCAAGGAGCCTCGCAGCTCATCTTCGGCAGCTACTCGCGCCACCTCCTGGACCACGTACTGCCCCGTGAAGCCCGAGGCCCCGAACACCACCAGCTGGAAAGGCCGCTCCGTAGCCATGGGAACGAGAAGCCAAAGCGCCCGGTCGACCGGCGAGCGCCGAGGGAGAAGAGCGAGACGAGGCGCAGAGCGACAGACAGCCCACCACACTGTGGAGCGAAAGGGGAGGGGCCGGGCATTGGCCCCGCCCACCACCTCGGGCCTGGATAGGTCACGGGACAAGGCTCTCGCCCAGTTGCCTCCCCGTTTATCTTGTTGTTCGCGAAGCCGCCGAGACTGTCGACTCCCCGCCCCACTCGCCCCGGAGGCGAACGAACTCGGTTGCTGGGTCGCTCCCTGCCCGTCACTGATGTCCCGTGGAACCGATGGAACAGCTTGCCTTCAGGGGTTGTGGGAGCTTCATCAGTAGAAGCTTTCAAGAAGAGACTGGACTGCCATCTGTCAAAAATGGTGTAGGGCAGTGATTCTCAACCCTTGGCGACTTTAAGATGTTTGGACTTCTGGCTGGGGAATTCTGGGAGTTGAAGTCCAAACATCTTAAAGTCGCCAAGGCTGAGAAACACTGGTGTAGGGTCCTGTTTGGCCGGGAAAGGGGTTGGACTAGACCACCTTTTAAGTTCCCTTCTAACTCTGTTATTCTGTTCAACTTCGCTGTTTAGTCCACTGCCAATTTCTGTTCTGTCTACCTTCATGGCCTAAGGATTTTTACATGCTTAGGTGTTTACCTTGAAGGTAGAATAAATGGGAAATGCTGTTTTTACATAAGGGGAAAAACAACAAATTCAAATTTTATTGGTCACATACACAGTCATGCATGGTATGATATGCAGTGAAATGCTTATGCAACCGCAAGTAAGTTAGGCAAATGGGAGGGTAGGGTAGGAATAAATTGGGAAGGGGGAAGGGGGGGAGTGAGGTAGAGTCATGGTTTTGTTATAGTTCTGAGTGTTCTTGTGGTTTCTGGTTTAGTGTTTGTATTGC
>JAEANM010006556.1:0-18505 GCA_017656035.1 Myanophis thanlyinensis | reverse complement strand
TTTTATTTAGGTTGCCTTGCCCAAGGATTCTGGGATTTGAAGTCCACAAGTCATAAAAGAGCCACAATTGCCCACCTTACCTGCCTTACCTTAAGTACAATGTTTCCCAGCTGAAAAGGCAGCAGTCTCCTTCCAATAGCTTTTAATTGAAATAAAAAAATTTGCACAAAATGCAGCTGCCCATCTGCCTGCCAACATTAGTTCGATAATTCAACATTTTTTTCTATAGCACCTCCACTGCTTACCAATAGATTCTGGCCCCATTGAAAGTCCTGTGGCCTAAGGGGTAAAATTTATATACATTACATAGTTTAGAAGAAAGCTGGCTGCCCAAAAGGACCCAGAGAATAATATTCTTAATAGCAGACCCCCTCTCTGAAACACAATTTTCTTGAAGTCTGTGTGGTCCCATTCTTCTGTCCTTCACAAACATGGTAGACAATCCTTTTCCAGAGAGCATTTAGACAATAAGATCTTACTTGAGGAAAAGGTGTTTAATAGTTTACTGTTAATTGTTCTATTGCAGACTTATGAATGCACTTTATATTTTATAAGTCATTTACTCATGTTATGAGTTACTCATAAATTCTTAAATCTTCTACTTGCAACATGCAAGTCAACTAGCAGAAAAAATGTTTACTCTAGACCTACATACACCTTCATTTTTATTACTGTTGGGTGAAAAGTACACTTTGGAATTTTGGTTGCAAAGGCACCTATTTAGATAAATCTGGCAGATAGGAGGAACAAACTAAACTGCAGGAATCTTGTCTTGTTCCAATTTTAAACTATTCTGAAGTGGAACAATATGTAGGTGTAGCTTATCTGAAAGGTCTGTCATGAATAAAAGCTCTGAAATTCTATAGAGATCTAGATGATGCCTGTTCAGTTAATACACAAATCGCAGAGCAAAAATGACAGCCTCAAAGTGCTTTCCAAAAGTCAATCTTGTCTTCAAAGCAAGTTTGTTTCGTTCTCTCCCTATAGGAGAGGGCCATACCCTAACGTTTAAAAGCGATTTCTGCTTCTAAATGAAGCGTGGTGCGCCAGCCTTTAGCTACTTTTCTCTTGCAAGAACTCCCGGAGTTCGTGCTAGTTGGAAAATAACACGATCAGCTCAACTCATAGCTTTGAATGCCGCTGCCGGTTCTCCAGCTTCCAAGCCCTGGAGAGGAAAGGAAAGGTGAGACGAAGCAGGGCGAGAGGATCAACCTCTGCAGGAAACGGCCGCTGCCGTCGCATCACCAGTTTTACACGCAGAGCCGAGCTGCAGTTTCCTCGCGGAACACGGGAAGGAAACCGCGCGCTTGAGAGTTCCCGCCGCCGCCGCCGCCGCCGCCGCCATGGCCCAGTTCTTCTCGCTGGCCGATGGCGAAGTGATCGGCTTCGATCTGGATCACACGCTGTGTCGCTACAACCTGGTGGAGAGCGCCCGGGTGAGTGGCGCAGTTGGAAGGCTGGCCGCCCGGATTAGTTCCGCCTGGGCTATTTCGAATGGCCGCCACGGTCCAGCAGACCCCGCGTAGTGCCATTGAGAAATAACCCGGGAGGGGAAAGCTAGGGTGGCAGAGCAAGCCCCGGACTGGCTGTGTGGCTACTCCGGATTAGGAGGAGGAGGAAGAGGATCTAGGTTTTAGCTAGCGTGTGGCCCAAGATTTGCATTGCCGCAGTGAGCGGCGCTCTGACGTCTTTTCGTGCCGCTGTAGTAAAGCCCGCAACAGAGGACGGGGACAGACTAGCGTTATTTCCGGAAGTGAAAAAGGGTGCAAGAGTTTTGGACGGCTTTTAAAGGCCCTCCCAGTATTTTGGAACACCTCCACCCGGCTGTATTCTGCCCCAAAAGCATATTATGGCCGGAATTCAGCTGTACCGTATAAAAAAGCAACGAGCTTAATTTAAGATTGTGCTATTTATATAACAAGCTGCTATATACTTTCACCAAATAGTAGCTCCTGCCAAACCCGGTGGGATTTTTGTTGTTGCGAATAGATACGCATAGTCTTTCAAAATGTGTGTTCCCTCGGAAGTGGCATTATAGTTTATGGCACTATAGTTCCCTAGGAAGTTCCTATAGTTTACTCCCAAGAGAGCATTGGCTGATAACCTGTGTGTGCTTTGTACCAATCTACCAATGTTTCCAAACTGGTTTCTGAGTGTTAACTTGATTTCAAATTGTATATTCCATTTTTTTTTTTTTTTAAAACTTTTTAATTTTTTAGGGTAATAGATTTTGATTTTTTTTTAAATTGCAGGATATTAAATGCAATTAGATAAAAACACAGTGCAAATATGGCAATGTTTTAGATATAAAATTTTGGAAAAGAATTTTTAATTCGGTAAACTTGTCTGTTCTCTTCCTCCCTTTTTTTAAAAAAGTCAGTACATAAATGTCCTGACAAGCTGAACTACAGCCATGTACAAGTGTCTCTCTGCAATAGTTCAATAGTTCAACTCTACTTCTATTGTTAGATAAGGTTAAGGATGGGTAGCTTTCTATTGTTAGATAAGGTTAAGGATGGGTAGCTTTTTCTGCAGATTGCATGAGCGTCAAGGGTTCTAGAGATCTTCTAATGAAACTTAGATGGTCATCACTCATATTCAGTTCAAGCATTCCTATAGCAAGATACTCACCACACCAAAATCTAATAAATAACGAGAATAAAATCTGCCATTTAACTAATATACTAATTTCTTCTTCTAATCATTCAGTTTTCATGACTTCTCTAAGAAACAAGCTCTGGAAAAAATAATGCTAAGAGTTCCCCCTTCAGAGACCTGTTAGAATTTCTGTTATCTAACTCCTACAGTTCTTTTAGGTGATGGCATAATTGTTAAATCAGCCATTGGATTTTATGCATTCTTATACAAGAGTAAGTCCTAATTTGGGCTTGGTTTTACATAAAGTACACATTCCTGGGTTTGTCTATTAAAAATACTGAAATACGGTACATGAAAATTATGTTAATGGTTATTTAATAAGCCCTGGCTCATGTATTTTAACCAGCTTGCTACCTAAAAACTGAACTGGTTTCAGTTACTATTAGGATTAGAACATCCTGAGGGTGGACTCCTGACATTTCTGAATATGTTGCTAAGAATCAGACCATTAAAAGCTCATCTACATTGCTGATGTTTTTACATGCAGCACATTATTTCTGTTGTTCATAGGATCCTGAATGTGAAGCAATAGTGTTTCAATACAATTTTGCACAGCATTAAACTTTTTTCTTAATTTGTAGCTTATATATGACAGCTTCGCTCAGTACATGGTGAAAGAAAAAGGATATGATAAGGAACTTCTGAATGTGATGCCTGAAAATTGGGATTTCTGGTCAGTGATTTTTCTTAATTACCTTTAATTTCCTTTATAGTTGCTTCTGGAAGAAGAGACTGCTTGTATTTAAAAGTTATTAACTGAGCAAGTCTCTCAGGAGCAAGTATACCCAATTAAGTGTAATATAATGTATTCCATGTAAGAACATATGGTCTGTCATCTGTACCTCTATAACTGTCTGGTTTGACTCTGCAACAAGACAGACACAGACTTCCAATGGGTAATTAGAACTGCAGAAAAAAACTGTTACTACCAACCTGCCTTCCATTGAGGACCTGCATACTGCACATGTCAAAAAGAGGGCTGCAAAAATATCTACAGACCCCCAAACATCCTGGACATACATTGTTTCAACTTCTACCCTCAAAATGACATAGGGCACTGCATACCAGAACAACTAGACACAAGGACAGTTTTTCCCGAATGCCATCACTCTGCTAAACAACTAATTCCCACAACACTGTCAAACTATTAAGACTATGTTACTATTATTATTCTCATCCTTCCTATTACCTATCTCCTCCCACTTATGATTATAATTTTTTTCCTTGTATCTTCACGATCTATATTATTTTATTGTTTCTTAGTATGATTTGATTGCTTATTTAATACCCTTGACTATCACTAAGTGTTGTATCTTATGATTCTTGATTAATGTATTTTTTCTTTTTATGAACATATGCACCAAAGACAAATTCCTTGTGTGTCCAATCACACTTAGCCAAAAAAGAATTCTGTTCTGTTCTGTTCTGTTCTGTTCTGTTCTATTTAGGATTGTAACTGTAGGGTGCTGATACTGGTGGGCTATATCTTATTTCCTTATTTTCTCCAGCCAATATTTACCTTTACTTCCTGGGTGTAAGAATGTTTCTTTGATTTTGCTATACTAAAAATTCAGCATGTATAATGGATTCTCATCCATCCTTTGAGTAGTTGGGATTTTCTTTCCCTTCATTCTCTGACTTCCTTACAATAAATAAATCTTTCTCTGCAGCCTTTAAATGAGGCTGAAATCAAATCAAATCAAATTTTATTCATCACATGCACAAACATACATAGTATGAAATGCAGTGAAATGTGTATGCAACCACTCACGACCATAGGTAGTAGGGCAAGAGGATAGTATAGACAGGGAGGGAGAATAAATTTGGGAGTGGTTGAAAGAGGTAGATTAGGAATACTTTATAGTCCTGGGTTTGTTGTGGTTTGGTTTAGGATCCGTATTGCCTGTGGGAAGTAGCTCCTCCTTAGTCTCTCTGTGTTGGCTTTCAGGGAGTGGAAGTCTGTTATAGAAATGAGAGCACTCTTCCTTTCCATTGCCTTGTTATAGCAATAGAGAGAATGGGAGGGTGCTATAGTGAAGCATCCTTTTCTTATTTTCTTTGTCTTTCTCACACTTTCTTTTTAATCTACTTTCCACCTAGTTGGGTGTAGTGGTTAAAGTGTTAGACAAGCAACCAGGAGACCATGTGCATTTAGTCCTCCCTTACCTGAAAGCCAGCTGGTAACTTTACGTCAACCACACTCTCTTAGTCCAATCAATTTTTTATGGAGAAAATTGGAGGTGGGAGCATTATATATACTATCTCAAGTTGTACAAAATTCAGGTGGATTGATGATGATGACAGTGATGGTAGTGGTACACAGCAGATTTCCTTGGGAGGTATACATCAGCTTGGGCATTCTAATTTGATGGCTTGCAAAGGTCTTTTCTCAACAAGTCAAAGGCCATAGGTTTCTTTGGTCTCTATGTATTTTCCAAAATATCCACTTTTTTATTGTATTGATTAGGAACTTAGACTATGGGTTAATATCCTTTTCCTACATTGTTCAAGTTTTGCTAAGCTCCTTGGTATTCATCTAATACTAAGTGCCCTGGTTATTTCTATGGCCCCTGTGGCATTTAAGACCACAGTCTGTAACATAGTTTACAGCATCTCCATGTATTTTGAAGCTTGCTCATTAAAGTACCTCCTTTTCTTCTTCCACTGATGAACCTGAACTCAAACAGCTGCAAGGGCTTGGTGCTGGATCTGGAAGAAGGGAACTTTCTTAAACTTGCAGATAATGGAACTATTTTGAGGTAACATTTAAATCCTTGATAAAAGTTTATGTTATACAGTTTATTTGCTTTCTCACAATGTTCTGTTTTCAAAGTACAATCATATCATTCCTATCCTATTTATTGACGCCACAGGACTAGAATTTCCATCTCATATTAATCATGTCAACATTCTAGTATTGTTTTTGTTATTCTGAGCAATCTAGAGACCACCAGGTTGGAGAGTCTGCCTTAAGCCCTGTCTCTCACTTAACTGATTATAATAATGATTTACCTTCTAATAGATGCAGTCCTAGAGTTACAACAGCAGTTGCTGTCACAAAGTGACAAAGCAATTATTAAAATAATAGCAGGTATCATTGAAAGCAAAATGGGATATGAGTTATGAATGATGGCAAATATCACTGTTGAAGATCATTGATGTTTTTGAAGAGCAGCCATTCCTTGGGAAGATTGTTTTGCCTGATACAGTTAAAGCTTTCAAAATTCTTAAATAAGTCCTTTTACTTTTCTTTCCTTGCCTATTCAATTGCATCTTTCCGTCAGCTTATCTCCAGCCCGTGCCGCTTTTCCTTTCCTTACTCAGTTCAACTACCTCTTATTCATCCATATCTAGTTTTCCTCTTCTATGCTAGTACTATTGGAAGGAGGGAGGGTGCATGTATTTCTATGACAGGACATAATTTTTGTGTGAGATGGAGATGATAGTTGGAGTGTATAAATAAGGGACAAACAATCACTTTTACAAATCAGTTTCACCTACTTTATGTAGGCAGTTAATTTTAATCTGTAAATGGTCCTTTTTTTAGCATTTACATTATAATGTTGGAAGAGAGAAAGCAAAGAACATAAATTATAACATTCATATCTGATTCTTCCCTCAAACAGGGCAAGTCATGGCACAAAACATATGACCTCTGGAGAGATCTTGGAGAAGTATGGAAGGAGGGAATGGAAACACTTTAAGACAATGAGTGGAATGGTTTCTCGTTCAGGTATTACATGGACGTGGCCTATATAATAGGTTGATGCTATAGTGTTGCATTTGCGGCATCCATCCATGATGCTCTACTAAGTCGATTGTCTTCTTACAGACATTTCATTACCAAACTAGGTAACATCATAGTGCTAGTGGAGAGTAAAGTTTGCTCTCATTTTATATTCTAGTGACTTGCCCTTGTCAGTATTGATAGGAGTGGTCTTGGTGGTTCTTAATTGTATTGTTGTTTACTGTTAGCATGTTTGGCAGTTCTTGATCAGACTGTTTGTTTCTAATGTTAATCTTGATATTACTTTTCATCTGAGTCTTCACTAAAGGTAAGGAGGTGTTTTGGTGTTCTTGTTTGCTTTTTGGTTTCTCATTTAAAATGGTGTGTAGATGTTGTTTATATCTGTGTGTCTGTTGATGGCTGATTTGTTTGAATCCCAGGCTTCTATGAATTCTCTAGTGCTTGGGGACTTGTCTAGGATGCTCACAGTGTCCCAATTCAAACTATAGTTAACTCTTTCCATGTGTTGTGGAATTAAGGAGTTTTCATCATGGCTTCTGATGCTAGTTAGTGTTCATCAACATGCCGTGCCAGTTTTGTACCTATTTTCCCTACATAGTGTCTTTTGCACTCCTTACACTGTATGTTGTAGATGACTCCTGTTTTTTACTTCTGGGAATGGGGGTATTTTGGCTTACTTAGGATGTTTTGGAAGCTTTCATTTGTTCATGTTGTGTGATCAGGCATTATAGTTGTAATAGTCTGTTGGTGGTTTTTGAGATTTTTTATGTATGGCAGTGTTACTTTTTCACAACTTGTGTTGATAGTGCTATATTGGTCAGGCAGTTTTTGATGAAGTTGAGTGGATATCCATTTTGTTGGAAGATGTTGTTTACACGACCTGTTTCTTTTTTCTGATGTTCAGAGTTAGTGAAGTATATTTGTGCTCATATAAATAGTATTCTTACTCAGCTTATCTTCTGGAGGTTGTTTTGTTACTTTGGTAGTGGACATAGTCTGAAACAATCTGATGAGTGGGAGAGATTGAGATGGATAAAGTTGTGAGGATTTTTTTTCTTAAAAAAGGGGGGGAAGGATGCTATCCTTCAATGTCCAGTTGTTTTGGAAGCAGACATTGTGGGAGACTGACAAATCTTTAATAGGAGTTCATTCTAGGGATCTAGACCCATCACTAAAAACAGTGTTTCCAGACTTTTCCCCTCACTTAACCTCCTGGAAATTGATAATATATCCCAGAATTCATGTATAAGTGTTGATTTCCTACAGTGATATTTGTAAGGCAATTCAAATTGTCTGATTCTCCAACATTTTGATGTCTCTTGAGTAATATTCTATTTGTGATACAAAGGGAAAATTTACAGATATCAGCATTATTATAGTAAATAATAATTTTCCTCACAAAAATGTTTTGTCCACTAGGTATCTAATATGGCATTCAATTTCTTGTCTTTACAGCTAAATATTATGCCTATGACAATTACTTTGATCTGCCCGGGTCACTTCTTTGTGGACGGATTGTTGATGGTTTAGACAAAGTAAGTACTAATCAGGTTTGGAGCATCAGATTTGGAACTAAAGGGAGATACATTTCAATTAATGTTCCTGCTTCTTCTTCTCCTCCTACTCCTCTTTCTTCTCATATGTTACATGAAGCTTGAACATTCTTTCAGGGATCAAATTCTTTATGTTTGCTTTACAGCTCTCAGTCACAACATTGAGCTAAAATTGAATCACATATCTACAGAATTCTGAAGGAATTCATTTCTTTTCTTAGGGAAATAAACAGTGCCCATGCTTGTCTCTGTTTCCGTTTCAGACAGCCCTACCTATAAATAGGACACTGATTCTGCTTATTGCCTTGTCCCTGAAACTCAGACATCATTTCTGTGTTCAGCCCTAGTGAATCTCCTGTTATGAAGATTTATGGACTAAGCAGCCAAATTCTTTTTTTAGTGTGTTTATTACTGCATATATGTGCTACTAACTTGTCATTATTGCTTCAAATGCATTCTATTTTTCTTAATATAAAACCTGAAAAGATGAATAAAATATAGGTCTGATAAGGGGAAGCATGTCCTATGGCAAGCAGCCAAGCATGATATGAAGTTTTTTTTTAATCAAGTCTCAACTTAATAAACCCATTCCTTTGTTTATATTGGTTTCCATATTTTTGCAATCAAATGGGCCAATGTTGCTTTATCCAAAGACCCCCACGATAAGCAAGGCTTTTATGCTCATGTTAGACATCATGAAGAAGAGAGTTTCAAGGGATAGATGTTGAGGCAGATGAAATACTTAGATTAAATAAGCATGTTATAAGGAGATACACGATCCCAAGGGAGAAATATAAAAGAGATTTTCCAAAAGGTCAATAAGAGTTGAAATTCTAAAAAAGGCAAATGATGATGGATAGATATAGAATACTTCTTAATATGGTGACTATTTTACTAAGAGGTAGAAAAAAGAGGTAGAAAGTAGGAATTGGGAAAATAGTATTATGTACACTGATATATAATAGAATATATTATAATTACAATGTGGACATAAATGTTAGAAGTTGAAAGATTATTATATATATTTAAATATTATTGTTGTGTATAAAAATATTGACCTCAACAATACACTGTTCACTAAGTATTTATGGATGTTAAAGAAAAACTATAAATAAAATTATATGTATAAAAAAAGAAGAGTGTTTCCCAAAATAGATATGATTTGTTGTAATGATCAGCAGCCATCATTTATGTATTGTAGTGCGAGGAATCAGTTTTAACATAAGATAACCCCTTCCTGTGTGATGAATAGAGTTTTTACTTCTGTGGTTTTAAATATTAAAATGACTGTTTCATGCAGGGAATTGGTAGTTTAAGAGGAAAAGAAGAGTAAAAAAAATCAAGTCAATAATGCAATAATGAAAGGGCACAATCACATCATTGCATCACATGAGTGAATCCAGTCCTGCATATTAATTAGCAAAGTCGTTTTTTAAATGTGTGTTGCTGGCATCAAAGGGAGACATTCCATTCCCAAACGTGTCATTGATAACTATGCAGGTTCAATTAATGTGGGGGGAGGGATGAAGAACAGAAATGGGGCGATGGGATAAAAAAAAAGGATTGGCTGGGATTCTGAATGAGGGAACCCTAGGTGGCTGTATTGTATTTCAGACTGCGCTTGTGGTTGTTATTTTCTCGCTGCTTGCTAGAAAAACTGCTTACAATGAAAAAGGCAATGGGTTTCTTTATGCTTGCAGCACAGCCCTAGGAGAAAATATGACTTCTGGAAGGATATGGTTGCTGCCATACAGTATAATTATAAAACATCAGCTTTTAAAGGTGAGTGGTTTCCCTGTCTTTCCAGGGCTGCTTCTTTGTTGAAGGTGAATGTATCTGACCTTTCATAAAGGCCATGCATTTACACAGTTAAAATATACAGATGTGGATTGAATTGGAATTATAGCAATCAAGTAGCAAACAATAGCCCAATCAAGGAACTACCAAATAAGCTTACAGTAAACAGCCCAACCTCCAACACATACATACACACACACACACACACACACCAACACCAACACTGACAGGGCAAGCCACTAGAATATAAAGAGCAAGGCCCAATCCCTAATAGCACTGATGATGTTACCTAGTTTGGGTGATGAATCATCTGCAATAAAACAACCAAACTCAGACCCAGCACCAAGGACCTTACAGTTCAACCCTCAGCTACAAATTTTCTCCGCTATTGGTAAAAATGGTTTATCTAACAGTAAGTAACATAGTTATTGGAAAAAAAATTGGTAGCTAATACAGGAGCATCTTCTGGCTTATCCTGTGGGAGAGGGCCCTTATAGGGGAAGGAAGTCACACACTGGAGTTACTGATTCTGTGGCTGCCTAGAAAATGAAGCCACTCAAACCTCCCTGTGCCTGCAAAGAACTAGGTGTGATAGTTTGTGGAAATGGGAGACAGGAAGAAGAGCTACAGCCTAGACCAGGGGTGGGCAATTATGGCTCCTTCATGACTCATGGACTTCAACTCCCAGAATTCCTGAGCCAGCCATGCTGTAACTATGCTGAATCAGGAATTCTGGGAGTTGAAGTCCACAAGTCATGAAGGAGCCATAATTGCCCACCCCTGGCCTAGACAGATATGGGAGGTCAGATATGAGAATTTTGAGTTCCAAAAAGAAAAGGTGATAAAAGCATCTCAGAAAGGACCTTCCTTAGTCTTGGGGAAAGTAAACATGAACAAAGGGAAGGATAGTACTTTCAGACTTGCAAGATTCTGTTAATGTAATCTTACAATAGAAATGGAGCTCGTATTTATCTGGACTACTTTGAAAGGCTAATCCTTGAAAATTTGGTTTATGTGATAGGTTGAGGAAAAAAATGCTTCGGCAGGCATTGGGGGATAAACCATATGAAAAATTTGCAGCATTGAATTGTTACACATTTGTATTCCTCCCCCCTGCTTTTGTAAATATCCATCTCCTGTCCTTCCTTGGCATTGATAGGAATCCAGCGCAAGATTGAATGCTTCTGTATCTAAATGTATATGTTCAGCCTGTTAAAACTTGTATCCAGAAATTCCCAGGATAATGTAAATACCACAGTGCAGTAAAAACAATTGACAAAATTATTTCTATCAATATCTTTCAAAAGAAATTATTTAGATAGAAATTATATAGATAGCGATTATTTCTGTCACTGTCTTCTCACCAAATTCACTAAATGATCAAAGAAATGGAAAGAAATGTTTCATTTTTTATTTATAATTTTTTAAAATTAAAATGGACAGATAACAACTAGATGTTTTTAGAACAAACTGTAAAATGCTGGTTTTAAAAGGACACAGTACAGGCCATTTATATTGATTTAATACAAATGGTTTGGAATGACGGTATTGCCGTGGGATGAAATGTAGTTTGCACAGTGGTACTTAATAGTTATTAATAACTATTCACACTCCATAAGGTAAATGTTTTAACATTTTAAACATTTTCTTAGCTGTAGTTGTATCATTCTCTGAATGTTGTATGTAAACAGACATCATTCTGTAAAGGGTAATAATTTGAAATATTTTATGAGAATTATAATACTGTCAGTTTAGCCTTAAATATATCTACAGTACTCAAGATCATCCATTACTATGGTAGTACCTACACATTTGGATATGATTACCACTTTAGATGCTCACCTGGGGTTACCATGAACCAAATGGATTCATTTTGTGAATGAATATTTAATTGTGTATGTTGAGAGTTATAGCATTAACACAACATATTGCATTTCTTGCCTTTTCTGATTCTGATTTTTAAAGCTATGCACATTTGTTTCTATTGGTGGCATTACAGCCTACACATCTGGGAAAGGAAGTTTTGATAGTGGTGCCCTTTTGAGGGGAATAATCTTTGTAGAAATAGTCTTAATTAGCTTTTCAGTATGTGGGCAAGTAAATTGCATGTCTCGGTGTTGCCATACAGTATGCTTGTACTTTGGAATATTTTATTTTATTTTTTAAATCATATGCATTATGAGCTTTAGAAATGTAATGTTGAATTCAGGTGTAATTTCATTCTGTTGTATATGTAGAAGTACATGCACAGACCTGGATGCATTTTTCTGTTAACACTAAATATTACATTTGTGCAAATAAGAAACCTGAGAAAGAGGAATGGACATACTCTGAAGAGTAAAGGCCATTTGTGTCATTGTTGGGCAGCTGTAACCAGACTTGATCATTTTCCATGAGATCAACAACAGCACTTCCAGAAGCCTGATCGAGGTATCCTTTCTTGTATTCATCAAATGTGTACATGATGGGCGAGCCATTCTTGTACAGGCCAACCCAAACATGTGTGCCTTTGACGTGGACATGATAAGCAAAGTAGTAAAGCCCTGGTATCCTGCAGGTGAAGATGCCTGATCTGGGGTCATAGTGCTGTTGCTTGTTGTACAAAATGATGTCAAATCGGATAGGAGCAGCAGATGCAGGGTAAGCTTTGGAGAGAATGGCAGTGAAAGCGGACACCGGCCTGCCAGTGAGGCCTTGAGTCACACCAGATTTTATAACTGGCACTCCTGCCAGAGCTTGTCCTGGAGGACCAGGTGGGCCTGGAGGGCCTGGCAAACCAGGCTCTCCAGGATGGCCTTTGGAACCCGGTGGTCCCATAGGTCCATCTGCGCCTTTCGATGAAATTCCAGCTGGGCCTGGAAATCCCGGTGCACCTTGGTCCCCTTTGCTGCCAGGGAGTCCTGGAATACCTGGAGGACCAACTGGTCCCCTTATACCAGGTATTCCAGTTGATCCTCTAGGGCCTGGCCCACCGTTGATTCCTGCTGCACCTTTAGGTCCTGGTGAGCCCATTGGTCCAGGTAAACCAGTTGGCCCAGTGGGGCCTATATCTCCTTTAGATCCTGTCACACCTGGATAGCCTTTGGATCCAGGAAACCCTGGCTTCCCTGATCTGCCTTCCAATCCCGGCAAGCCTCTTTCTCCCTTAATCCCCGGGAATCCTGATGGACCAGTTGGGCCTCTTTCCCCTTTGAGCCCAGGTCTGCCACTTGTGCCAGTGGTACCTCTCAGCCCTCGAGGACCTGTGTCCCCAGGTGGCCCCACTGGCCCAGGTCTTCCAGGGATACCAGCTGGGCCTTGTTCTCCCTTAGCTCCTGGACCACCAGGGAGACCTTCAGGCCCCCTGTTTCCCTTCATCCCTGGCAGTCCAGGTTTTCCAAATCCTGGGAGACCAGAGGGCCCAGTTGATCCCGGAGGACCTGGTGGTCCTCTTGCCCCAGGGTTTCCTGAGAGGCCAGGTGATCCACTTGAGCCAGGGAGTCCTTTTCCAGGCATCCCAGGTTTCCCAGGAGAGCCTTGGGGACCTGGAAGTCCAACTGGGCCTGGTAAGCCTGGTAAACCCGTGTCCCCTTTAGCACCTGGCTGCCCTGGAAACCCCCTTCCCCCAGGCCTTCCTATCCCTTTATATCCTGGAGGCCCCTGTGGCCCTGGCAGACCTTTCTCCCCTTGGCGACCTGGAACCCCATGCCCGTTTTCTCCCTTTTCCCCTTTAATACCAGGAGCGCCTGGAACACCATTTTCCCCAGGGACACCTCTTAGTCCTTGAGGTCCTGGGAGTCCTTGCTTCCCTGCCACAGAAATTCCCGCAGGACCAGGACCACCAGGGGGACCTTTAGGCCCTGGAAGACCAGCAGGTCCCATGCTTCCTTTTTCACCAGGTAGTCCTTTGTCTCCCGGTCTTCCTGGCAAGCCTGCGGTTCCTGGCTTTCCCGCCACTGAAAGTCCTGGGGGCCCTGGAGGTCCTGGAGGCCCTTGGCTTCCATAGCTTGGTTTTCCTGGCTCTCCTGGAGGTCCTGGGAAGCCTCTGGGGCCTGCGGGGCCTTGAGGTCCTTGTTCTCCCCGAGCCTGTGAAACTAAACCAACATTAAGACAGTTAAACCCTATAGGAATTAAATAGCTCAGAAGGGCAAATATCAATAGCGCTAAGACTTTATATACCGCTTCACAGTGCTTTACAGCCCTCTCTAAGTGGTTTACAAAGTCAGCATATGGCCCCCAACAATGTGGTCCTTATTTTACCGACTTCAAACATTTTAAATGTTTCTAACAACATCTATTAAAAAAGCCACTCTGCCACTTAAAACATAGTTTAGTTACAGTCATTTCTTATAACAACATGATAGTTTGTTTACATTTCATTTTGAGTCATTTGGAGAGAGAGGAAGGAAGAAAAGAAGGAAACACTGTAAAATAATTTTTGACCTTAGAAAACAAAAGCGCAGTTGCATTAACAGCTAGCAAAAAAAAAGCTAAATAGTGAAGATTTAATTAATATTCCATGAAATCGAAAGCAGCTCATTGGCTTCAATGTGCATGGAATTTCAAAATGTTTTGATATATGGCGAAGACTGAGGGTTGATCCTTGTTTGTGGTTTTAATGGACAGTCCATTAAAACCACAAACATAGGAAAATCCTATGACTGATTTTCATAGGAAAGAAAATCACTACAGTAAAGGTCATTTTTGTGATAAAACAACACAAATCTGTTGTTAAGGGACCATTTCCAGAATTGTTAGCCACAGATGTTGTGTCCCTTAGAGACCTGATGAGCACCTTTCTCTTTGCACTTGATACGTTTGGAGTCAGATTTATTGAAGCAGAGAAAGTGTAAGAGCCTGAATCTCTGTTTCTTCTAAAGCTGCCTATATTTTTCTGATATAGAGAAAGAAGGCAAGTTTCACAAGTGCCTTGATTGTGTGAATGATTGTGATCCCTTTAATTGGAGAAGTTAAACCGTATGAAGCCTGGGCACAACAAATAAGTGTAGCAGTGTCTCAGGAGAATTAATTGTCTGATATGATTGATTGATTTAGCGTATGGCACCTCTATGAAAAGGTTATCTTCATTCCCACATTGGTAGTCCTCAAATTACGACTGGTTGCTTAGCGATTGTTCAAATTTCACAAACCTACCGAGGGGGAGGGTACTTAGAACCTGGATTCAAAAATCTGACGGTCACCCTCCTGTGCAGTGATGTGACTGTACTTCAGATGCCTGCCAACCAGGCTGCATTTATGGCCATCTGCAGCATCTTGCTACCACATGACCAAATTTTAACGATGGTTTTACCCCAAACCGGCATTTATTTATTACATTTATTCTGGCTTTCAGCAATAATCGCACCCCTAGTGAACCATTGATTTGCTTAATGCCCGTGGTGATTCACATAAAGACTGCCACACAAAGGTCATAAAACTGACAGTCACAGGTTGTGACTGTGATGGGCAGACTCCTTTACAGTCATGACTCGAGGACTACCTGCACCATGATATTTCGATCAGGAAGAAAGGAAGAATATGTAGTTCAGCCAGAATAAAGACAGGGACAAACTGGTTAATGTGTTGGTTGTCCAAGAATTTTTTTTCCAACAATAGGAATATCCTGTTGAAGGACTGAGCCACTTCTAGGATAGCTGTCTTGCAAAACTCAAGTAAAAATAAAAGTCTTCTTCTTTTTCCTCTTCCTCTTCTTCATCCATCCATTCATAAGATGCATGTTCAATCAGGTTGTGAATGTAATATTCTCCATTTCCCTTGTCCTATTTTCCCAACAAGAACCCTGAGAGATGGGCTGGGCTAATAGAGAATAAGTGACCCAAAGGCATACGTCACCTTTCCTGAAAGTGGTATTCAGTGAGTTGTTTTAATGCAGCCTCTGAAAAGTAATTTATTCTATTATTTAAAAGAGAGAGAAAAATTCAGAATGGACTATTCTTATGTGGTTATGGAACAGGAACTTCAATATGTTTAATGTTTAAGTGTCTAATATTAATGCAGGTTTTTTTAGTATTTTTAACCAGTAGAGGGAGCCATGCAACCACATATAAGCCATAGAAAATAAAGGAATTTCTCTTCGCCGAGAAATACAGAATCTATAAGGACCTTGGCCATAAATGCAAACTTTATATGTATCAGTTTACATACATGTATGCATGTATCAAGTGTGTGTTGGAGGGGCTGTTAATAAGGTTTGGTCTCAAGATTCTACTACATTTTTCATGATTTAAACCAGCTTTCCCAACCAGATGCCTTCTATGTTATTGGATTACTATACCCAAAATTCATAGTCACTAGAATTCTGGGAGTTGTCATCTTAACACACATGGAAAGTTTTGGGTTGTATATGAAGCTGTGTTTCTCCAATGCACAATTCCAAATGTTAACAGAAAGAACTTTTCTAAAAGAAAAGAACTACTAAAAACTTCAGTTTGGATACCATGGAAAGCTTTGAGTAAATGTTTTACTGGAGACCACTCCCGAGTACTGGAATCATGTTTGGCAAACCTAACATAAGGGAGCAGCAATAACAAACCAAGTAAGTAAAATTATTTATCTTGTAAAAGTTTGTAGATGTCTTGGGTTTATGTAATTGCTTCAGTATTTATGTAGGGAAGAGCAATTACAATAACTAAGATGTATTCTCTTGATAAATCTTTGAGCTTACTACAAAATAGCAAAGCTGCATACACATGTTTCACATCTTTGTCAGTTGGGTATCGGGAAGAGCTAATCCATTCTTGCTAGTCTTAAATAAGTGTTTTTAAGAAGTTAAGTTTACCTTTTTGTGCATTTAGTAAATCTATTTTGTCTTATTTTAATTTATATCTAAATATGCCTTGTGAAAATTATTTCTAGGAACTGCATTAAAAATCCTATGAATCTCTGAACATTATAATGTGGCTATCAATAGTTCATTGAACATTAAACATTTTCCTACAGTCCAAATTTAGCATATCCACAAATACTTAAAAGCCATTAAGCTCAGTAGAAAACCTAGCATCTAGAAGAGGTGTTCAACCTTGGCAGCTTTAAAACCTGTGGACTTCAACTCCCAGAATTCCCTAGCCAGCCATGCTGGGAAATTCTGAGAATTGAAATCCACAATCTTAGTTGTCAAGGTTGGATACCCCTGATTTAAAACTTGAAAATTGATTTTAACATTACTTACATTACATTACTAGGAATGTTGTTTCAGGATGCAACCAGCCCTGTTTGCATAGCTTGTATTAGTATAGTATTGGATACTCACGCATTAAAAGCTGCTATTTCCTTTAGAAAGTAACTGAGTATCTGTGTTAAAAGCATCTCAAATAATATTAAACTAAATATTTGTGCTCCTTTAACTTAAGCTCACTAGATCAAGTCGTGCTGTCTCTAGCAGACAGGAGCAAATCTTTTGACAGCAGAGGAGAAACACACCTCTGTGGGAGGAGTCACCATTGGCTCCTCCCCATTTGAGAAATCAAGGCTTCCTTGAGATTGGTTTTATACTGAGAAGAGCTGCAGTAGAAGATCCTCAACCTCCCCGTCATGGTGTAGTTCATGTTTTTCAAACTTGGCAATATTAAGATGGGTGGACTTCAACTCCTAGAATTCCCTAGCCAGCATTCTAATGTAATGCGTTCTCATTTCCCCCTGCCAGCGGGGAAGACAGCTATTAAATCAAGCAAGGCATGGTTTCCAGGCCAAGGGTTGTCCATCACTTTCTCAACCTTCATGCTTTCAAAGTACACTCCTGCCTAACCACATTAGAAATGAATATGTTTAAACCTTAACATTTTGTTTTAAGTTTTAATTTCTTTAAAATGGAAAGACTATGGAAGAGGCAGTATGGAATTGCAGTTTAAGAGTCTGAACAAAGATCTTCATGGCATCCTACAAAGAAATATGAGAATTAACTGTAATTAAAAATCTTTACCTGGTGTTCTGTAATTTCACTACTGGATATTTCAGAATAGTTCTCTCTTGTAAGTCTGCCATATTATCTAGCATCCTCTAGACACTGCAATTCTTAGTGCTCTCAGTTAACATGGTAAAATGGCAAGAAAGGATAAAAATTGTAAGGGATCTATCCAGAGAGATACAAATACCCCACCTATGGTGGTGGTGGTGGTGATTATGATTATGGAACTATTCACTTGATTTATGCAACTAAATGACGGAGCTTGAGCCGTTTCCCGAGGCACTTACACACAACCCGGTCGGAGACCTAGTCGCCACCTGGGAGAGGGTGGCGGCTGGGGCTCTTGATCAGGTCATGCCCTTGCGGCCTCTGACTTGGCGTTGATCCCAGCTGGCTCCCTGGTTTTCCGAGGAGCTTAGGGAGATGAAGCGCCGAAAAAGAGGCCTAGAGAGACGTTGGATGGCTAGCCACTCTGAGTCTGACCGAACACTTTTATAAGCCCATGTTAGGAAGTATTTAGTGGCGATAAGGACGGAGAGATGTTCCTATTTCTCCGCCCTTGTTGCGTCTGCGGAAAACTGTCCAGCCGCCCTGTTTAGGGTGACCCGCTCCCTCCTTGAACTGAGGGAGCGGGAAGATCCCTTGCAGGGGCGGGCTGAGGATTTCTCCTGTTTTCTGCAAGACAAAATCGCTCAGATTCAGAGAGGGCTGGACTCTGACTGGGCTTCTCTGGAGCGGGAGGTGGGGCCGGTCTTGGGTGAGATTTTCAGGGATGAGTTTGACTCTGTTACCCCAGATGCAGTGGACAGATTGCTGGGCGGCCTTAATGCCACCACTTGTTTATTA